>JAMBLF010000497.1:0-257685 GCA_030578115.1 Leucoptera coffeella
ACTTCGATGATCAAACGTATACCGCTGTTGTCAATTATGATTTAAAAATCTTATATACATCAATGACTAGACAATTAACGTCGCCATATTAGATTTACTAGCAACTAAATTAGTATCTCTCAATGGCGGCATGGTATATAAACTTATACGTGAGATATAGCATATGAAAAAGTGTCAAAAGTACGTTTCGAATGACCATGGAGCATCAAAACACTCAGTTGATCTTAGACACTAAATCTCCGACTACCCTGTAAGGTTTATGGTCGTAATTTTCTATGTATCTTTATAATGTATGAAGTTATACATGTATATTTAAATAAAACAAAAAAATATTTTCTGGTTAATTTTATTGTTAATATTTGTTTTACATAGTTAAATACATACACATATGTACATTTCAAGGCAACAATTTAATGGATGCTTATATTAGATAAATATAAAAAGTAATCAGTAAGTCATTATAAATATAGCAACAAGTAAATTTTAAATTAGAGTACCCGCCACATACGGTGGCAGTAGCCAAACTTGGAACTAAATTTGACGTTTCCGCCATTGCGTGTTATTTTGTATGAAAGGTAAATTTAGTATTACCAGCGTTGTGTTTTTTGCCCACTCTTTGTAATTTTTATGTTTGTTAAGGGTGATTATAATAAATTGATTTCCGGAGTTTCTTGTTAGTTCTTCTCCAAGCTAGGGTCTCCGCTGATCTAACCTCGGTAAAAAATATGTAAAGACAATGCTCAGTGCCATGTTTGAAATAATAGTTTTAAGAGATTCGCGATTTATACTCATGATATAAGATATAAGGGTGTGTATAAGATTGATTGCAGCTGTGGGAAATCCTACGTCGAACAGACTAAACGGTCTATTGCGGACAGAGTGAAGGAACACATAATATATGTAATATATAATAAGAAGGATAAGTCCCGTTAATTATTAATCATGTTTGAAATAGTTTAATAAACATATTTTGACTTTGATATATTAATTTGTTTTATTTGAGTTTATAGCTCTGCAACCAAAGATCGTTACAAATGAAACCTATAATGTTTCGAGCCGTATGGCACAGTGAGTGCTAGTTTTGGCGTGTTTACTGGTAACACTGAATTACGCGACTGTGGCGACGCCTCCAACTGCCACCGTATGTGGCGCGATCTCTAGTAACTTTATTGTGAAAGGACTATTATACATTCTTTCTCTCTATGTAAAAATACATTATTTCATGTGCGTCATAGTATAAATATAATTTAATAAATAAATGTTTAGTATTTCATACTGAATCATATATCAATAGTAAATCAAATGTACACGAATATTACATACCATTTTAACCATAACAATTTAAAGTTCACTTTTTTTTGCAAAAACTTTTCAATCAATACACGACTAACCTAAAACAAACTAATAATAAGCGAAAATTTATGTAAAATTCAGATTTATATTCTTTTAATTAACGAAAATGTATTTGAAAGTTTTGATATGGAAATTACGTTATATTATTAAATGCAAGATCATTGAAATAAGGTATTGTTTAGAAATTCTCGACATTAGTAAAGATACAAAATTAGATTCATTTAGATACAAAAGATTTGTAAGATATCAATTAATTGTAATAGGTATCCATGGACCAACATAATTATACAGGGTGTAACAGAAGAGTGTAGCAATACTTCAGGGTCGTACACAGCATCACCTAATTAGTCTAAATACCAAGTTTCAGTGGGATCGGACTGAAATTGCCTTTTTTACAGCTATTTGAAAATGAGTAACATTCACGATCAGCTGATCGCAACGAAATTCCGACCCATCACTATGAGTAAATCGTAGACTGCTTGTCTAGGTAGGCGGCGAAGTCAAACGCTTTCAGGAAAGCCGCTCAAAGCTATAGGCTCCACCCCCAACACCTTGAAGGTGCCGTCCATTCTTTGTGAAAAGCCGCCCGCCGCCGCCACTGATATTAGGGCGAGTTCACATACAATTGTAATATTATGCGTTCACTTTTTTACATAATTAACGCGTGGAACATGTTAGGTACTTGATTAGCTTAGCATTCCTAATGTCGTAAGTCATCGCTTAGGGGTCGTCGTAGAATTACCTTTTATCACTTATTACCTATTGCCATCAAGTCTTGCGAGATCCCGTGACGTCACATAATAAATGAGACCGTGGAGACTGCTAGAAGCCTAAATTCTGTCCAAAGTCCAAACCTAAGAAGATTACGGCGTTTGTTAGGTATGTTACCTATACCTACCTGTAAACGTAGTTATATTACATTCCGTCGTGCGTCGCTTGCGCATTTTTATAATATGTATTTTTATAATTATTACCTATCTATTTATCTTCGTAACGGTCTGGACTTAAAGGTAACCAGCTGCCTTATTCCCGGCATGTCGTAAGAGGCGTTTAAGGGGCTATATGGGCTTTTTTGTTTACCTAAATACCTACCGAGACGGAGGCTTCCTCGTTCCTTTGATTTTTATGGGGATTATGGGAGATATCGTGTACGATTGTGTGTATGATTTAGTCATGTGGATACCATCTATCCACACATTCCGACCATGTGGTCTCTTGGTTGCCATTTACGACATCCCGAGAAGAAATCAGCCGGTTACATTCTATTTAACTTATGCCAGACCAGCACTGGACAGTCCCGGACTAGCACGGGCATTTCATAATACATTATCAGTAGGCACGTAACACCATCATTTCAGTATCTTTAGTTGTAGATCATTAAATTAAATTCTCATGTTCAAATGTAATGTAGGTAAGTAACCACAAATACAGGTACCTAATCACATTACGCTTGTATGGAATCGCCCTTAGAATTTTGAGTGAAATTTACCTATTGTTAGTTTTGTTTGTTTTAGGTACTCAGTTGATTTTTGACAATTGTCCAGTTGGCAACGTTTTTGCATATTGAGATTTTCGAGATTCGTGCGTGAAAGTAAACTAATTAATATGTCTTTTAGTAATAATGAATACTATAATATGATGTTGTGTGTGGGAGTGTTTGGGGCCGACCGTTTTGAGCAAATAGCTGATAATTATCTTAGTTTATTATTAACTAAGAAGTGTAGTGGTTCAGTGTCATGATACCTACTATTGATGTGAAAGTTGTGAAACTGTACGGAATCTTATCAAGAATTTGCTAACTCAATAAAAACCAACAGGTCAGTCTAACTTAGTTAATAATAACATAATTTGAAGGGTAATAAGATTATTCAAATAATGAAATTCAATTTATGTTTTAAATAGTTTTTATTTAAAACATAAAGATATGTAATACTTTGTCTTGTGTTTATGTACGTATCAAGTTTGAATTCATTCTTTCGGTACCTAAGTCCTAAAACGCGACTAAGAGACTAAACTATCATTGGTCGAAAGGCTGACAATCTCTATTTATTTCTAAAGACACGGAGTCACGTGTCACAGTTATTATCCTAAGTATTGATTCTATTGAAATTCTAATGTGACCCAATGCTAATTATCTTAAGTCACCCTAAGTTCAGTCTACCCTTACGAGGATTAACTACCTGTCACTTACCTATTAAAGAGCGAAAGTTTTATGATTAGGTTACGCTAAACGTTGCCTTCAAATCCTAAAGAGGTAAAACATAAAACCTCTTCCGTCACGTTTAGTTTTTATGTAGGTACCTGGTAACTACTGAACAAGGCATTACAGACGTGATGTTTATGAAAAAAATAATAACCGGGTTGGCAGGCTTCAATAAATTATCTTGTATGTGAAAGAAAGATCAGATAAATTTGTTCGGTTACCTACATACATATGCATCACGTCCATAATCCCCGAAGGGGTGGACAGAACAAAAGATTCCAAAGACCCTTTTGTCACGTTTAGCCTGTCGTTGGGAGACATAAAAGATATAAAAGATTTTGGTACACTGGGGATGGTGGCTAGCCAATCGCCCAAAATACCTAACAAACCCCCTAGTCCTTTAGTCGCCTTTTACGACATGCCGGGTAGAAGGCAGCCGGTTACATTCTATTTTAGTCCCAGACCAGCACGGGACTACAATTCTCAATAACCTACTGAAAAGTAAACAAACTTTGAATCGCCGACAAAAATCCCAATCCATATTAACTACAAACAGATTTTGAGCCTTATTTCGTAATGATTAACGTTCAATTCTCAATAACACAATGTACTGCAATAGGTAGCAGGCGCCTGATTCTTTTGACGAATGCCGATGTCTCAGGAAAATGAGACTTAATGCTAAGGAAATAGTGCGAATTGAATTTCCTTGCGGTAATCATGAAGGCGCCGAACTTTCTTTTGTCTCTCTCTGTTTACTAGTTGGTTTCAGTTGCACTAGGGATGGGACATTGTAATATTTTTTCTTAGGTACTTACTCATTTTTGAGTATCAGATTATGGAAAATTCTAGATTTTAAGATATCGAGCTAAAACTTTACAATTACACTAAGTAGGTGATAGAGAATCTAGCCCTAAAGTATTGCTACACTCTTCTGTTACACCCTGTATAATTCTTAGTTGATAAGTTTCATTGAATTGAAAACATATTTTACATTTACTACTCTTTGTGTAGTAACATTTCAATACAAATTTTAAATTTAACTATTTGTTATTCAGATAAAAAGCAAACGAAAATATTTTAGTTACGAAATAATTTTGAGAACATAACGTACCATAATTTAACACCTTTCTTTTGGTAAATAATTACATATAGAGTTTGTTAGGAATAAGTAATTTTTACATTATTATGCATAAGACGACCCCTGCCAGGTGGACCGATGACCTGAAAAACGTCGCTGGTAGTGGCTGGATGAGGGCCACGAGTGATCGTGTTTCTGTACCCTTAGGGAAGCCTACGATCAGCAGTGGACTGCAATAGGCTGATTTGATTGATTATTTCATTTAAACATTGGTTCACTGGTTGTGTTGCTATAGCTACGCAATTCCACCATTATATATTAATTATCAAATACATCAACTTCCTTTCATTATTAGTTCGTTACACAAGCACATAACATACATAAAACACAAGTTAATACTTTGATCTCATCTCGTGTACTACCAAAATCAGTCTTATGCCTTAGCCAGTTCCGTTTCTATAATTTCTATGTAGAACTTCGTGAATACCGCTTTGTTATGCATGACGTACCGGAGTAACGTGCCGGCTATGGACGTTAGCTCTTCCGACAAAGCGGTCAGACCGATAGGAACCTGCTTGGACCCACCGCCACAGACTAAAATCTCTCTGAGGAACTCGAGAACTCTGTGTCCTGAAATAAATAATAAAAAAAATTAAATATGAATACATCTTATTTATCTTATTCTTTCTACATACATACATACACATCACGCCTGATTCCCTGTAGAGGAGTAGGCAGAGATCACGGATCCCCATTTGTCCCGATCCTGACAGACCACTTTCACTTCCTTGACATTCATACATATTCTCATACACTCTCGGCGGTTATAGGTACGCCTAAAGTCACCTTTTTTCAATATAGCGTATTATTCTTTCTATTCTACGTATACATTCACGTCTTTTAATCCCTTTCGATGTGGATAGAATCTCGAAGTTATAATATCTCCTAGGTAATTGTCCGTAGAATTAAGCATAAATATTGGATTCTGATGTCATATAGAACAATTGTGACAGGTTACTAACCCAACACTCAATATATTTCAATATTCTCCTAGTTCCTTAGTCGCCCCTTACGACATACTGGAAAGAACGGCAGCTAGTTAGCATTCTTTATACTTCCCATACATACACATCGCACCCGTTTCTCTATAGAGGCGTAGGCAGAAATCACAAATCCCATTTGTTCCGATCCTAACAAACCACTCGCGTCATTAACACCCAAACACGCGGAGGTTATAGGTAACTTCGAACGTCATCTTTTTTACTAATTTTATTTTAAAATAATACTAGTGACCCGCTCCGGCTTCGCACGGGTATAAAATATATAGCATACTCCACTATTTAATGGATACATATAAACCTTCCTTTTGAATCACTCTATCTATTCAAAAAACCGCATCAAAATCCGTTGCGTAGTTTCAAATATTTAAGCATACAAAGGGACATAGGGACAAAGAAAGCGACTTTGTTTTATACTATGTAGTGATATTCGACGACCTCCGTGGCGCGATCGGTTAGACACCTGAACGCTAATCGTGGGGTCCCGGGTTCGATTCCCGGCGGAGGCAGAGTTAAGAACTACGCTTTTCGAATGCTTTCCAGTCTGGTCGTTGATTATATATGCTATATATGTATTTATCTATATAAAATATGTATACATTTCTTAAATATACGTTGATTAGTACCCTTAACACAAGTCTTAAATGTACTTACCAAGGGGCTAGTTCAATTGGTGTAATAATGTCCAAATATTATTATTATTAGTGATACTCACGAACAATCTGCCTGACCCTATGATCTGGGTCCCCGAGGGAGATGACCTGCGTTCGAATCAGCTCCTTCACTTCCTGAGTGAGGGGCTCCATGTTAAACTTGTCCATGAGCTGATTGCTGCAGGCTATCACCTCCTCCGCGATAGATGGCAGCACTTGTTTCAACTGACTGCAAATGTGAAAAAATATAATATAATCTAGGTACACATAGAAATCAAACACTTTCACGACCTTTTAATACATGCGATTTAGGTAGAGGTTTGCGTGTCTATATACCTGTGTATGGACGTTATTCTCTCAGTGGGTTATATCTTACTGTTTATCACCTTGACTAAGTTTACATTGACAAAAGATAAACGCGTTCACGACCATTAACCCTTACGGGGTAGTCAGAGATTCAGTTTTTCGCAATTGCGAAGGTACTAATTCTATGGACACCTCGAACCCACGTGTTAACCAGATAGTCAGTACTCAATGTGACAGGTGGTAAGCCATGTCGCCATTTACAAGAACTAACTATTACCTGTTCGGGGAACAGGTAGGTTTCCTCACGATGTTTTCCCTCACCGTAGTATTCGATGCATTACGTAAATGTATTTTTGTTTACATTGCTGTTTCTGTATTTAACTATAAAGTGACATTTCAATCTGATAAATGTTACGTAAAAGTATGGCGTCAAGATCGTATTCAAGTACACTTTGCATAATTACACAACATGCACCAAGCACGCAATTACTAGTATTCACTGTGCAATTGGCATGCCATACATATACGTCTGTCACAGAACCGATGACCATTGAAGCAAAGTGGTTCTCGAATGACGACCGCGTCTCGGTAAACGTAGTGTAGGACGCCCCCTGCTAGATGGACCGATGACCTGAAAAAGGTCGCTGGTAGTTGCCTGAGGTCCACGAGTGATCGTGTTTTGTGGCATAACCTTGATGAGGTCTACGTCCAGTAGTGGACGGACATAGGCTGATTGATTGACATGTATGTCATACTTGTATGTTACATGTATGGTTGTATGTGTATGTATGTATGTATAGTATAAATTATGATATTCAGCTAATGACAGACTTAGGTTTGGGTGCTGTCGGAGGATCAGTGATGCTGCTTAGCTGCATCAAATACTGAGACAGCACCTTTTCACTGCATCAAGTGCCTACTCCTTATATGTACGAGTATTGTTGTTGTATCAAAGTGTGTATAAATAGTGTTATGTTAAAATGTGTATGTATAGCAGTGAATAAATGTTTTCTTTCTTTTTTCTTTTACTTGCATATTAGAAACTGAAGAACAATTATAATAAACTTACACATCAGTACAAGAGTTCTCCATGATGATGTAGATGTTATTCTTAAGGCCCTTCTTGAAGTCGGCGTTGGCCCTGGGATCAGCCACGTTGCAAGTGGGGCTGGCCAGCAGTATGGAAGCCACTATCACTAGCCGGTACACTTGGGCTCCTAGCTCTATGAACCTCGGGGCGTCTAGGTTCATTGTCTGGTGGTGGGAAAATAGGTGGTTTGAATAAACTTATTAGGTATATCGTCGGTCGGAAACATTAATAATAATAATATTTGGACATTATAACACCGAATTGAACTAGCCCCTTGGTAAGTACATTTAAGACTTGTGTTAAGGGTACTAGTCAACGTATATTTAAGAAATATATACTTATTATATATAGATAGATAGATATAGATAGATATATAGATAGATACATAAAAGCGAAGTTCTTAACTCTGCCCTCCACCGGGAATCGAACCCGGGACTTCACGATAAGCGTTCGGGCGACTAATCGATCGCGCCACAGAGGTCGTCAAACATTCCTGGTACATCTCCAAAAAATCATGTGTTTTGGACTAAATATGCAGAATGGCACAAAATTAAATACTTGTTCCGTGTTACTATTGGAACTTATCATAATTGTTAATGTAACTGAGAAAAACTTATATTACTTATACCGTCACATAATTATTTAAAATAGTTGTACCTAGAAACTTGTACCTTCATTTTCTACAAACAGCATAATTTGAAATGTACCGGTAGTGATTCCGACTTACGATATATACACTTTACGTCTTACTTTACGATTTTACGTTACACGTCACAGTAGATAATACGCGGCCAAAATAATGTAGTGTGAGAAGGTTAATTCCATGAGTGCTCTCTTTTTCTCTTTTAGAAGAAAATAGATGTTTTTATGTAATTAATTTTAATGTTTTATTTTGATAATGTTAGTGTTAGTGCATGTTAAATCGAAATTCTAAATCCATTACGTTTTAACATATAATAAAAGTTATTTGATAGTTTGACTATTACAAATGGACTAGTTCGCATTTAAACAGCAATCACAACAAAATTTCACACCAAAAATACTGAATTGTACACCATAATAAACCAAACCAAAACCAAACTTAACCTTAGCTTTCATTTAATAATTTCGGTATTATTTCAGTATTTTTAATGTGCACTCAATTACATACTTAATAAAATTGAAAGACACAACAATTTCACAAATCAATACATACCTCCGGATAACCTCTAGACGAATCCCAGTCTAGTAAGTCCAAATACGCTTTGGACAGAGTCTGGGCAGTTGCGTTCCTGATCGCTATCACATCTGTTACGGGTAATTGAAGGCCACTCTTATCCAGATTCCTTAGGAGCCATTCCCTTGTGTACTGAAGGCCGTCTGAAATATTGTTTACACTATAAGATAATACATACATATATATACACATCCAATTCTCTAGTCAGAGGCTTGAATGCCATCTCCGAAATTTCGAAGGCATGTAAGGTATGGGTCATTCGAAGCCCGCGTATCACTAGATAGACAGCACCTAAACGTGATAGGTAGTGAACCGTATCGCCGTATAGGCACTGACTATTACCTATCTTGAGGGATAGGCAGGTTATCTGACGATGTTTTCCCTCACCGTTAGTGACTGTAATAATAAAAAAGGAAGTGTGTATACACAAGTCGTGAAGCGTATGTATGCATGAATGTACTTTCCATTAACATAAGCAAAGCTTTAATTGTGACATAGAACTATTCCAACACATTCACTTTTTATGTTATGCACATCCTGTCTAAAATATCACATTTATTTCCATTATATATCTAAATATACTTATTAATAAATCTCTTTTAAAGCCTATTGGCGTGACTGTCTAAAGGCCAAATTTTGTGCCAAAACACTCAACAGTTGTAGTCACAAAACTGCACCCCAAAACACATTACACTGACACAAATATAAACTATAGTATATTCGCATTAAGAAAATAGTGACGTCATCTTGTACCCACGATTTGACCAATAAGATGTGACAACGGATGTCTGCAATTGGTCAATGTGACTTGTTTTCCTCATTAACTTACGTCTCATTGGTCAGTTTAACCTCTGTATATCATGACGTCACTCTTTACTTAACGCGAATAGACTATAGATATATCCATAATTTATACCTTCCTGAACCTGTAGCATGTCCTCGAACTTTTTCCTCTCGTACTCGACGCTCTCTGCTTGAACGTGGGGCCGAATCATGCCGATCAACGTGTTAGCCAAGTCTAGCTTTAAAACTTCTAGCGTTTCTAATATAGCTCGGAATATATCTACCTAGAATAAACATAATTGTCATGTTTAATATGGCAAATATCTACCAACTATTTGGGCAATTGGAAATATAATATCACCTTGGACACTTTATCATTGCATTAATGTTGGGGTTGTGATGTGTGACTTGTGGAGTATTCAAAGCAAAGCAATTGCGAAGTTCTGACACCTCGATATAATATAACAGACAAACTTTATACACCCTACATTATAGAGTTACGTAGTGTAAGACGCCCCCCCTGCTAGATGGACCGATGACCTGAAAAAGGTCGGTGGCAATGGTTGGCTGAGGGTCACGAGTAATCGTGTTTTGTGGCGAACTCTTGGGGAGGCCTACGTTCAGCAGTGTTCTGGCATAGGCTGATTGATTGATTGATTGATAATAGAGTTGACAGGTCCTAATGTAACTTATCCAAATTTGTCTAAATCTAATTTATATATTTATTTTATTTATTAACACATCATGTCAATTACAGAACTAGACATCTAATGTGGTGGTCATTTATGTCAATTATTATAATTAATAGAACATGCTCAAATTTAATACATAAATGTCAATAAATACTTACAGTATCAGTAAGTTTGGTGATATTCTGTATAGTTTCGTCTCTTACAGGAGCTGCTAGCTTAGCCATCAAATCAATGACAAAGTCCGCATACTTTTTGAAATCCAGGGAATTATTTTCAGCTTGTTGCTTAATGAATTCTGCGTCTAAGACCTCTTCTATCATTTGTCTAATGCGAGTGTGACGCGGAAGGAGGATGGAGAAAAGACCCTGTTAAAAAAATAGGTAATAATAATTTCATTTTTGAGACATCCACATCAATTGCAAACGATATTGAACATACAATAGAATTCATAA
This sequence comes from Leucoptera coffeella, assembly GCA_030578115.1. Lineage (NCBI taxonomy): Eukaryota > Metazoa > Arthropoda > Insecta > Lepidoptera > Lyonetiidae > Leucoptera > Leucoptera coffeella. The sequence goes on from JAMBLF010000497.1 coordinate 10,885, forward strand.
TTGATTTACATGATAAATAAAAATTAAATTTCATTCAATGACATAATATTTTGGTAAAATTTAAATATGTTATAGTCAGCTAGTTGTAGTTATCTCTAAAAGCGTTGCAGCCTGGCAGTTAGATTTGGCAAATGGCAGCCCACAGAAGTCAGATTTATAGGTGCTATTTTAATAAACGTCAATAATATTTTATTACTTTAAAAATTTGTATATTATAAATTATATTAATCAGTATATAAATTTCAAGGTAAAATATTGAACTAACTAAGTTAACAAGGTATGACATAGAGTACCCGCCACATAAGGTGGCAGTTGGAGGCGTCGCCACAGTCGCGTAATCCAGTGTTGCCAGTAAACACGCCAAAACTAGCACTCACTGTGCCATACGGCTCGATACATTATATTGAGGTTTCATTTGTAACGATCTTTGGTTGCAGAGCTATAAAATCAAATAAAACAAATTAATATACCAAAGTCAAAAGTCAAAATATTTTTATTCAAAATAGGCCCTATCATAAGCTCTCTTTGAAAGTTATTTTATGATCTAAGTACAAATTAAAAAAACTATATATTGACAAAAGGAATATATATGAGTGAAGTGGAAGGGCGGTTACGTAGGGGCCGGCCCAATAAGACATATATGTAACAGTCAGATAGACGCTATATTAAAAAAAAGGGGACGTTAGGAGTACCTATAACCGCCGAGAGTGTATTAGAGAATGTATGAATGTCAATGAAGCGAAAGTGGTCTGTCAGGATCGGGACAAATGGGGATCCGTGATCTCTGCCTACCCCTCTACAGGGAATCAGGCGTGATATGTATGTATGTATGTAAAAAAACTATTTCAAACATGGCACTGAGCATTGTCTTTACATATTTTTACCGAGGTTAGTTCACCAACCATTTCGGCTGCTCAAGATGCCACGTCATGAAGACCACGACCGCTCTGATAAGAGCGTAACGATTGAGAAGAAGAAGTTCAGCGGAGACCCTTGAAGAAGAACTAACAAGAAACTCCAGAAATCAATTTATTATAATCACCCTTAACAAACATAAAAATTACAAAGAGTGGGCAAAAAACACAACGCTGGTAATACTAAATTTACCTTTCATACAAAATAACACGCAATGGCGGAAACGTCAAATTTAGTTCCAAGTTTGGCTACTGCCACCTTATGTGGCGGGTACTCTACAAACATAAATTGATAACATAACATCAGCATTGTATTTGTCACCTCAGGCTACACAATCCTAGTTTGTAAAATTTAACTGATAACATCATACATTGTGTGTTTTAGTAGCTATTAAAACACACCTTTATTATTATTAAAATTAGTCATACCAGAACGGTTTAAAACCACAAAACTTCTGAAATTGGTCAGTCAAACTGACACAAAATTTACTGGGGTCAATTGATTGGTCATTAATTAACCCACAATGCTGAAATTCTATGGTTCAACTTTAGCCATTGGTCACCTATATCTTTACAAATATTTTCCACCTACCTGTTTGACATCTTCCATCAGTATAAGCGCCTGCGTGTACACTGGAGGATCAGAGTTGAGTTGTTCTCTCAATATGTCAAAGTATGCTCTGTGCATTGTATCCTTTACTATTTTTAGGTAACTGAAATGGGACAATAGATAAAATGAATAGGATACATAGATTTATTTTTGTACAATTTATTCTAATAACCTGTGTTAATGTTTGCTTAGATTAAATTTATTTATTCATATGACTGCTTTATAACAAAAAACAAAATATCTCAATATACTTGTTTACTGTATACTTTTTCACATTTTACTTTTATTACCACAAATAAGCAAAATGTTTTCTTAATGAAAACAAATAGATATATCAGTTTTACCAGTATTAATGGTCAATACTATCACATGAACTTACAAGTTATGATGGCATTAATATGGAATAACTTACATTATTAATAAGAAAGAAAGAAAACACTTTATTCACTGCACTAAATAACAATCACACAAACAATAAACATCAAGAAATACTTTGATGCAGTGAAAAGGTGCTGCCTCAGTATATGATGCAGCTAGGCTGTATCACTGGTCCTATAGTTACTATCCTGCAACAAAATAAATTTACCCTTCTTAGTCTTTGAGATAAACACAAAAAAGCCCATCATACCTATTATCTGGAGGTTCAAAAGGCTCCAGCTTGAAGTCCTGGTCCACAGCGATTTCATGAGCCAAGGCCATGTTCTGGAAGCCATGAGCCGCCTTCATCACCTCTTCTAAGGAGACGAACTTAGGTGGAGAGGCCCCAGTGAGTGAAGTGCCACGGATACGGAACTGTATTGGATCTGTCATGTAATGAGGCCCTGTTGAACTGTAAAAGAACAAATAGATGTAAAAGAAAGTACATAGTTATTTAATTAAATCTGTTCTGTGATAGCTTAGGACGTGAAAAGTAAGCTATCTGCCTATCATCCCTGCATGTCATAGGATTAGGGGTAAAAGGGGATCAATTTAGGTTGGGCTAGCAACAAATCTCCAATTTTTCATGAGATCACAACCCCAATATTTATGCTAAACGTGTAAAGAGATACTGTATCACTGACGTGATGTTAAAAAATATAAAACTATTCTAATAAGCCAAAGTGTACCAATGGACATGTTTTGGAGCGGAAAATGATGTTAGGAAATGTACTATTTCTATAGTTAGTCATTGCAGGTGATGGCATCACTTGTTATGTTGAGGTCTATGGGATGACTAGTGACTTTTAAGAGGCCAGACACCTTTGTGTGTATCTATCTATATATTTTATAGGTAAGTAGACACTTAAACCTCAGACTATCTGGATGGGGGTAACATACGTTTACTGTACTAAATAGTTAATACTATATTTATTCATTCATGCCTCATAGACTGCCTATTCTATTAATACTTATACGTATGTAATAATATCGTAATTATTCTATAATATAAATGACTCACCTCGAACTGGTAGGCACATTTTGAGGAGTGCTTTTGTTGTCATCAGATTTTTCCTTAGAATCGTTACTAGACCCAGTATTGGCTTTATCTTGGTCACTCATTTTAACGCGATGACTAGCTATCAGGAACTAGATTATTATGGACAAAAGGCACAAAGGTTCAAAGCGGAAATCTTAGATGTTTACCTTCAGACATCTATTTAAGTCAGATTCAGGTCACGCTAACTTTGTAACCTACATATGTGTATCAACTATGTGGTGTAATAATTGATATCAAAAATTAAAATCTAGTTGAATTAGATTTAATTAAGAGATTTTTATCATTTTCGTGTTTTATTTATTGTCGTTTTTTTTACTATGTCGCACTCTGCCGAAAATGGTCTTTCTACTGTATTGCCGATAATTTTGCTATTGACATGATTCTTTCTGGTTCCTATTACATATATATTCACATCACGACAGATCCTAAATAAGGGTAGACAGAGATCATGAAATGCTATTCTATGATTCTATATAACTACTTACACTTCAGAGACATGCATATACTAAAATAAGTATGTAACGTTTTAAATAATAAAGCCTTTGTTCACAGTCACAAATACATTCACAATACAAAAAGTTTACAAGTATTATTTTGACAACCTCCGTGGCGCGATCGGTTAGACGCCTGAACGCTAATCGTGAGGCCCCGGGTTCAATTCCCGGTGGAGGCATAGTTAAGAACTACGCTTTTCTTCTGCTTTCCAGTCTGGTCTAAATATGTATTTATCTATATATAAAAAGTATATATTTCTTAAATATACGTTGACTAGTACCCTTAACACAAGTTATAAATATACTTACCAAGGGGCTAGTTCAATTGGTGTAATAACGTCCTACAATATTATTATTATTACAACTTTAAACTATAATATTATAGAAGGTATAACTTGTGCATCTTATTCCCTTTTCACATGTTGAAACAACTTATCCAAACCAATCTAGAGTGCCCTCATCACCGCGTAGACACACCGTTTTTGTTCAATTGCCAAAGTTAAGCAACAGTGGTATGAACAGTATTAGCATGGGTGGCCATTTAGATATGTTTAGATGCTGTTGGTTAAGCTAGGAACAACATCGTGACGTAATTTCTCGGAGTAGGTCTATATCTGTATACGCGTGATGACAAGATTTACCACATGCCATGTTGAACACTGACTATGAGGTAATAATTAGTGTATTCAAATGCCAAAGAGGGAACCCAACCTCTGACTACCCCAAAATAGTTTTGCGGCCGTGAATGCATAATGTATATTTTAACATATTAACATTATTGAAGTCAACCACGAACCTTCTTTTCACTAAACAATCAGTATTCAGTGTTCATATTTCGCATCATATTCATATTCTCTGAATATCACATTGTATAAAATTTTAATTAGAATTAAATAGCAAAAACGTGTATATCTTTTGAAATATACGTATTAAAACCTTCAGTAACCGAATGAACGTGGTAGAGATGAGGTCCTTCAAAAAATATGTAATGTAACATTGTGTGATAGGGTATGGAATAGTGTGATTCGGGAACGTCGAGGTTTGAAAGACAATGTAGAGACGATAATATAGAAAGCTATGTTAAGGTGGTTTGGGCACATGGAGCAGATGGATGAAAGGAGGCTTGTCAAAGGAATCTATAAAGCCAAAACCGCGTAGAACTTATACAGATGAAATTGGAGACATTCTTCTCAAGGCGGGTGTACATAGTGTTAAGAGAAATAGTAGTAGTGTACATAGTGTGTGTGAACAGAAGAGCATGTATGAGAAGGTTAATGGGTGTGTGTAAAGCAAGAGAGATATCTCAGGAGCGTTCCAGGTGAAGATCGATAGTCTCTGCCAATCCAGTTAGGGACGTATAAGCGTCAATATATGTATGTATTATAGTAACGAAATTTCTGCCAATTATCATTTAAGTTTACAACTAAATAACGAAAATTCTAAGTATTTATTGTAATTTTTTTTTGTAAATTATAGTCGGTACTACTTGTTGCTCCCATCACTATCAAACCTACCAAAAAGACGGGCGGCCTTGCAAAAAATTTTTATACGCCATCTTTCATTTTCTGGTGAATATCGAACGGTAAGAATTAATATTTTTACTATGATCTTATTTTAATGCATATTTATATTCGGAAAATAATATAAATGAAATAGTTATTAATCATTTGGTTATTGCTAATATATTTCGAATTGTTCATATCTGTCATGCCATGTGGTCGGCGGTCGGTCACTGACCAGCCAGATGTAGTTTACTGCGCATCAGAAATTTGAAATTAGATCGCGGAATGAAAGTTACTTCAAGTTTGGATTAAAAAGTACGTCTTCTCATTGAAAAATACCTAGATTTTATCACAAAAACATAGGTTTTGGCTATCAACTTCCGTGTTGTACCAACAACGTGGTGCCGCCTTCCTCATTATCTTTTGATTTTGTAGAATCAAAAATGGCTGAAGTTGAGCGAGCTGGAGATGCTACTTCTGAGGTGGAGTCCGGTGAGGACGAAGATATGGTTGGTGGTGATGAATTGGCGCAACACCTTATGAAAAGGTAAGATTGTTAAGGTTATGTCAAGCGGCACGTTCCGCGGTAACCGGCATTTTCCGCCGTTTTAGATGTCATTGTCGTTAAAGTTTTAAATGAATACTTCTTTATTTAGATGATTTAGGTTATTAGTGTAGAAGTTTAATGTGCATAAGTCTCAATTCCTGATAATTATGGCTCTGAAATGGTCACATCATAGTCTTACATTTTACTAGTCATTCTTCATTTGATCAACTTAAAATTTTCCAAATGATTCATTCCTTTGATGAATATTTGGTTAGTGGCATGCTAGTGCTCAACTTTATTATTTAGTCAGGAAGAATCTTTTACCAAAATACTTCTGAATGTAGGTCCATTTTGTTAGGGCTGATGTACATTTGTACTAAAGAGTACTTGTACACAAGAACATAATATAGTCATAACTTTTTAATTGATTTAGTCTTCTGGGTTAATTATATTCCCAGCAATAGTATAGAATGAAGTTGGAAGAATAGAAAAAGTTTTTGATTATGCAGGCATTCAATGGGAATTTAGTATCAGAACTATCCAAACTTAAAATTATCTACAATTCTTGTCCAAGGCTTCATATTCTAACATACATCCTACACATTATACCAGGGGCCTTACTCCGCTAATTTTTTTTTTAATAATTCTTTATTTTCCAAAAGATACAATTTAAACCTTATAAATTAGACATTTTGATTAAAGTACACTTTGTAATTGATCGTCCTGAAATTTTTGAATTAGCTATGACATTCAATTGCATCACTTTCAATTCAATTGAGTCTCGGCTGTAAAAGTGGAACTCTGCTAAAATTTTGATCTGTCACAGTTGTACCTCAATAGCGAGTCAGTGGTGCTTCAATGGCACCTCTAAATACAAAAATGTCATTATTGTCTATGGATACAACTATTTTAATAACTAGATACAAGCACTAACAAAAAATATGCGGCTGTAGTTACCAAATCATTTGAGAATTTTAATTTGTGAGGTCTTCTAAATCTAAGAATATGCATTTTCCGCATTAGTAAGCACTACCATAATAATCATACCTACTATGGATCTTTTGGTTGGAAGAATTGAAGCATGACTATTAAAAGTAATCTTTGTAACAAATAGAGCATGTATGATTCCACTTGTATGAACATTTTCACTGTCTATCATGATGATCTGTATAAGTAGAAGAGGTATATTGAAATTGAAACATTTAATGTAAGAATTTTAAGAGTAATTTATTAGTAGTCCTGAATTAGTCCAAAATGAAGTTGTCAAACCTTGGGTTACCCTATGATAAAACTGGGCAATTGCATATTAGCTGTAATCATAGTATGTCAGAGTAAATATTGTCTAGCTTAGCTTCACTTAGCCAAAATATCCCAGTACTATCATAGCCTAGGTAACCAAATATTGTTTCTGCAGTGGCATAACTCGCAAAGAGATGTTCTCTGCCTTTAGTGCCCGGATCCATGCTGAAACGATGGCAGCTCTCCCTCCCAACATCCGTCGCCGGGTCAGAGCCTTGCGCAACATACAGAAAGACTTTGCTGACATAGAATCCAAGTTCTACAGTGAAGTCCATGCGTTGGAGTGCAAATACGAAAAATTATATAAACCACTATATGAAAAGGTAAGCTTAAATAGTGATTTGTATCATGTATTATTAATTTAATCAAAATGATGACATCCTTACACCAAAGTCTGATACACTGATGTACTTTTTAACATGCATCACCAACTGAATATAACCTTATATTCCCATATTAGTCTTTTTATGTAGACTACCGTTTCAAAAGCATTTTTCTTCCAGCGAGCTGAGATTGTCCTTGGGGACTATGAGCCGAAAGATGAAGAATGTGTCAACCCCTGGAGCGATGAGGCTGAAGAGGAGGAACTGGCGAAGGCTGTCCAGAATACAGTCCTCACTGAGGGAGACGATAAGGACAAGCCGTAAGTGTATTTCTAGCCTACTGCCTATTACTTATATAAGTGATAATGTGATATTTAGTCATGAATTATGACATCTACATATTGACTTATGTAAGGAAACATCACGGTCCTTTTCAATGTTGAAATTATCATCATAGGACTACGTCCTTGTCAAAATCTAGTATCGTTTTATATGATGACACCTAATACACCTTTTTCTGAGAACATGATGTTCAACAAACATGCACTACCAGCTGAAAACAACAATTTAATTTTTTAATGTGTTCTAGTTGACTCCATAGTTTGTACAGAGTGAATTATTTATTGCAGGCCAGCAATTGACCCCAATGCCAAAGGTATTCCAGACTTCTGGTATACCATATTCAGAAATGTTTCCATGCTTTCTGAGATGATGCAAGAAAACGATGAGCCCATTCTCAAATACCTCAAGGACATCAAAGGTAATATATTTTTATAAATCATGCATCACAAATACAATTTTATAGGTCCTTTGAGGTTGTATAAAACCTTTGAGACAGCTATTTTATTACTTGTCAAATTTTTCGCATTCATGATCTTTATATTTAAAAAAATTTATATCATTAATACTTAATTGATTTTGTTACAGTTCAAATGCACGAAGATCCTATTGGTTTTACCCTGGAGTTCTATTTTGCACCCAATGAATACTTCACAAACGAGGTTCTAACTAAGGAATACTTTATGAAATGCAAACCTGATGAGGACAGCCCCCTTGAATTTGAAGGACCAGAGATTTACTCTTGCAAGGTAATTATACATACTTTACAGTTACATCCATGCAGCTTTATTTAAGAAAGCTTTTTTATTAGTAATACTTTACCTAAGCAGATAATGGTTCTGATTAACAGATTACCAATTATAAAATTTATTTAATAATAAATTATGTATTCTCCCAGGGTTGTGAAATTAACTGGAATAAGGGCAAAAATGTGACCGTGAAGACAATAAAGAAGAAACAGAAGCACAAGTCCCGTGGCTCTGTGCGCACTGTCACCAAGTCTGTGCAGGCGGACTCATTCTTCAACTTCTTCAACCCTCCCTCCATGCCTGAGGACCCCAACTCCACCCTGGCATCTGACATTCAGGTAAATATGCAACACTTATCATACATTTCATTATGCATTACTTGCCTAGAGATAAACAAGTGCTGACTGACACTTGTGTCTTTACACAATGAAATCCTTTTACGAGGGTTTTGTGTATCAATAAATAAGTTTAAAGTTATATTAGTTACACCTAAATCTTGCAATATGTATTTAAGGTATACTACAAATTACATACCATAAATATTCATGACAGATATTCAAGTATCATTTTGACCATGTTGGTCATCATCTAAAGCTGCAGAATTAACAATTCTATAGTCACTTAAAATCCAAGTGTAAACCAGATAGACAACACGTAACATTACAGATAGTACACAATTAATTTATAAACAACATAGTAAGATAGTAAACAACAAGAATTATTATTATTAATTTAAATTATGAGCACCCAATATGAAACTAGAGCTTGTTGTGCCTTCAGTACTAACAAACTGTTGATGTTATTCAGACCCTCCTCACTGCTGACTTTGAGATCGGCCACTACATCCGCGAGCGCGTGGTGTCCCGTGCTGTGCTCCTGTACACTGGAGAAGGTCTTGATGAAGAAGACGATGATTACGATGAAGAGGTATGTGAGACTTTGATTTGACCATTGGGCAAAAATTATAATGACTTAAAATACAACTATATGAGTATTTCAAGATTGCACGTTAATATGATCAATTCTTTTATAAAATATTGATGAATTACTTAAAAATAAGCTAAAGTATTAGGTTTTGTTTTGCATGATGCGATAAATGTTGTAGTTTTTGCCCAATAATGTTATAAAAGCACATTATGAATACACCAAAGGGTTCTAATGAAATGTTGGAACAGTGAGTAAAACTTAAGTGTGCTTTTGTAGATTTTGATTAATTTTACACTTCAAGATAAACAGCACTGCATATAAGCTGATCACATTCTATAGTTTAGTATGGTATGACATGAATATGGACCAATAATTTATAACCAATTTAAAGAAATTTGTCAATACTATATTAAACTGTCTTATATTTATGTCATATCTACAGTCTATCTGTACTATAAATTCTGCAACCAAATTTTCCACGCATTATTCTCAGCCTTATGCTTTTGATTTGCATGGTAGCTTCTATTTGTTTAAAAAGTTATAAACTATGAAAATAGTGATGATTTATGTGAGAAAGCAATAACACAAAGATTTAGTTTATGATGTTTAATTATGTATTTTAAATTATACTAGATATATGTATTTAAAATGCCTGTTTTATGTATTTATGTCTAAGGATGATATTAGTTGTAACTGTGTTTGTTCAATGATACATGTAGGTCTGGCCTGAGACACATAACGCATCCCTATTTTCTTTGTGGGCACATTGAGTAGCGGCCGATGTTTGTTTTCAGGAGGAATCTTACTCTGAGGAAGAGTCATCAGGCACTGAAGAAGTTTCTGACGCTGATGATTGAATAAATTCATTATTTGTTACATTCAATCTATCACAATGTAACTGCCCATTTATTAAACATAATGCACATTACATATAAAATTCTAAGGGTTAAATTTAATTTAAGAAATAGTAATTGCATAAAAATTAGTTAAATTCTGGCATAATAATCATCCTTACAAAATAAATAACTAACTACTCATATCATATTTTGCTGTCAATTATTTTTATAGTAACATTTATAGTATTCTATGCATAGTTTGTCGCACAATTATTGATAAACATGTTTATAGGATATAAATTAGTTGCGAACAATAGGTGCATAAGTGGTTAGTTGCATGTTACATAGGACACGCATTTATATTTAAATTTTATTTATATAAAGATTGTAGTCCATTATTTTGTGTATATTTTTTTTACATTTGATTTTCGTAATGCAATATTGACATTGATCTAGAGTAACAGTAGATGAATTGTAGTAATGATTCTGTCTTTTGAGATACTCTTTGTTGTGAATTCTGTAGATGTAAAGAGAAATTCTTTGGTGATATGTCTGTATGGCTATTTTAAGTTTTGTCATTCCATGTGTTTTAATTTTACGTATTATTTTTGTTACTATGTTATTTGAATCTCTGTGCCAAACTGCAGATTTGCATTTCAACACAACCACATTCTTACTGTGATCGCAATCTCTGAAGAGATTATTTTTTATTTATGGAACTTTTATACTTTGCATAAAATTAGTCCAGTGTTTTATGTTACAAGGCTTTGATTTAGCATGTTCTGAATTAAATTTATGCTTTTTATTTAATGTGTTTTATTTAATAGATTTTGCTTTCCTGCATGTAAATCTTTATTAGTGAATTCGTGGAATTTCTTTGGTTGAAGAGTTTATGGTTAAGTACTATTAAGTTTAATGTTTTGTTTTCATTAAGTTGTTATAATATACTGCAGTATGTGAATTTATTGTGACTTAATTACTTAACAGGAGGAAGAATGCTCGACCGAGGAGAGTGAAGATGACGACGATGAGCCCGCGCCGCGGAGGCGTCCCAAGAAGAGCAACAACAAAAACGGCCCAGAGAACCCCGCCGAATGCAAACAGCAGTAACCATAGTTACTGGAATTGAAATTAATTGGTGTGTAAGTGAGGAACTAGGGATAAAAGTACATAATTGGAATGTGATGAAACCATTGACATTCCGCCAGTCCAAGCGCTAAATTCAAGTCAACATATAGCCTCTAGTTCGTCACAAATATCAGGCTTTTGGGGAAATGGTCTTCACACATTTTTACTGTGATTCAGTCTGTAAGGTATAATAAGTCTTCAGTTTTAGTGTAATATGAAAGAATACAGTGGCACTACCTACATTTATTCATACGAAACTTAGTTATCACACATTTCTGACTAGTTTTTTGATGCAGCAATGCAATATTGATGTTAAATATCCTAGTAATGTTTTGTTTGTGATAATAGCTACCTAATACCGTGTTTAATTATTGCGAGATTGAGAAGAAGTACTGTATTGTATGTATTATGGGAATTTTTACATTCATGATATTGATTGTTTTGAATCCATTGTTAATTTGAAATAGTAATGAACTACCTACTTACATAATTTGTTGCTTGGGAAATATTACTTTTTAATATTAAAAGTCAGGGCTATGTTTTTTCCGCCTTTGTTTGAAATTTGTGAAATGCCTTTTCTTCGACGTAAGGTGCTGGAAGCAAGTTAGGGTAAGCGACGTTACAGTCTAGCAGAATAAATGTTGTTAACACTTGTACATGGACTACATTCATGTCTTATGACGCAGCTCGTCATTAGATAATTAATTTATCAGCTCTGCATGTTTATTGGAATATTTGTACACTGAAGTTTTCTAAATAAAATTTAATTCATCCATATTTGTTTTATTCGTTATATCCTCGACCTCCATGTTTCGACGAACTTAGTGATCTTTCCGTAGACAGTATTAGAAATTATTGCAGATGTCTCAGTGTTACTTTGACCTCAACTCAATCCCTGACAACAAACACTTTGACACATAAAACAATTAAGTATTTTATTTCATTCATTTTATCCTACCTAGAAGTTTTAGAAAAGTGTAGTTTACATTTTTGTTACATTTTAGAGCTGTATGTACATTGTAGCATTCTGTGACATATCATAAAAAAAATTTAATGTATATCAAATACAAGACAGCCTATACCTATCACATTTATGTACTGGGCCCTTACTCCACTAATTCATTTTAGCCACAATATTACTTCAATATCGATATTGTGGCACTTCAGTGGCCGTAATTTGGCACTCCACTAACAAATTTTTGCCACTGAGGGGCTATCGAACTGCATCTGCGCCTGAAGTACAAAAAAGCTACTCCACTAACCAAACGTCAGTCAATGTCAGTTCAATATCTTTATATTTCGTACTCCACTATTGCCATTTCCATACTTGAGTGGCCACTGAAGTGCCATAATATCGATATTGAGGCACAAGTGTGGCTGTCAAAATATTAGCAGAGTGCCACTTTTACGGCCGTGACGCAGAAGTATCGCTATAGCGACGCAGTTGAGTGGCTGTCAAAGTTAATTAGTGGAGTAAGGGCCCTGATTGGTCAAGACGTAGGTTCGAAGTGGCCTTAGAATCACTACCCCCGCAATAGCGGAGATTGTCCAGCGTACCTTTTAGAGATCCCGCCATATAAATTGGCAGTTGGGGGCGTCGCCACAGTCGCGTAATTCAGTGTTACCAGCAAACACGCCAAAACTAGCACTCACTGTGCCATACGGCTCGATACATTATAGGTTTCATTTGTAAATGACTATGAAATGTTAGGTGTTAAACGTATCCATATGGATCATAATTATTGTTAAGGAAAAACTGGCACTCTGCTCACTTTCTCTGTAATCTTTTTGTTTGTTAATTATAAAAATAATACTTTATTGTTGTTATATTTAGATCATAAGATAACTTTCAATAAGAGCTTGTGATAGGGCCTATTTCGAATAAAAATATTTAGACTTTTGACTTTGATATATTAATTTGTTATATTTGAGTTTATAGCTCTGCAACCAAAGACCGTTACAAATGAAACCTATAATGTATCGAGCCGTATGGCACAGTGATTGCTAGTTTTGGCGTGTTTACTGGCAACAGTGAATTATGCAACTGCGGCGACGCCTCCATCTGCCATAATATATTCAAAATTATAAATATCACAAGCTCTCTTTGAAAGTTATCTTATGATCTAAGTATAAATTAAAAAAACTATTTCAAACATGGCACTGAGCATTGTCTTTACATATTTTTTACCGAGGTTAGATCAGCGGAGACTCTAGCTTGGAGAAGAACTAACAAGAAACTCCGGAAATCAATTTATTATAATCACCCTTAACAAACATAAAAATTACAAAGAGTGGGCAAAAAACACAACACTGGTAATACTAAATTTACCTTTCATACAAAATAACACGCAATAGCGGAAACGTCAAATTTAGTTCCAAGTTTGGCTACTGCCAATTTATGTGGCGGGATCTCTAACTACTTACAGGGATAAGGGTTAAGCGGTGTGGACTATGATATGACTATGCTAGATTTATGTGCAAACCAGAATTTTGGTAAACGTGATCCTGGCTGGATTTAGACTTATTTTTATACATTTTGCTCTCAAAAACTACCAGACTGCATGAATAAAAGTGCCTAAAATCATACTTTATGGCATGTTTGTAACGTGATTCTGACCAGAAGTATTTTTTCCATTACTCGTTTCCTGTTTCCACACTAATTTTGAGACACATTTCTCAAAAGAACACATTTTCTATGTATGCATTCTGACTAGAATCATACACATTCCTAGGGTCCATTTATATTGGACTGGTGACAACTGGCTGACAAAATTAACTCATTCATTGTGGACGAAACACGCACCGCCGAGTGTGTCTGAGAAGGTATGTAGATGTCAATGAAGTGATAGTAGTTAGGATCGAGAAAAATGGGTATCCGTAATCTCTATCTACACCTCTAGGGAAATGGGCGATACAGTTGCGTGATACAGCGATACAGTTATTCTGTTCACTTTGAATGGGGTTGCCTAACCATGATTGAACATAATATGAATATTGGTACCTGTTTTTGTAAGCCTAGCCCGTACTAGCTGGGGTGTAAAAAAATAGGTCTGTTCCAGTTAGTTACATTAATGTAACTACATGGACAATTTCGATCCACAAACCGTTACCTATCTTCTGCAAGAAAATGGTAATTTGAGAAATTATTTGATTTACGACTCTGCCAACCAATAAAACACACACACTTCACGACTTGTGTATACATACGAGGGGAGGTCAATAAGTTCGCGGAATGAGCGGGAAGGGGGTTGAAATTACACATGAACTATTTTTCCTTTTCAATATATTCTCTCTTAACCTTAATACATTTTTCCGATCTCTCAAATAATTTATAAAATACCATCGAAAAAAATGATTTGTCTTGGCTATCAAAACAGGCCGAAATTGTGGACTTGACTTCTTCATCGTCGCCAAATTTATTACCACGCAGCTCCTTTTTCATTTTTGAAACAAATAATAGTCGCTGGGGGTTAAGTCTGGACTGTAGAGTGGGTGGTTTAATTGTTAGAATGCGCATCAGTGAATGACAGCCGTCGCAACATGGCACGTGTGTCGGGGTCATCTTCAATGGACTCTCTGCCTTGTTTGAAAGGTCTATACCACTTGTAAACCATGGTTTTACCAGGGGCAGAGTCCGCGTAAACTGCTAACAGCTCTTGGAAAATCGGCGCGGTGTTCAATTTTCTCAATACTCGCTGACTTCTTCCCGATTCACTTGTTTGCAGGTAGACAACTAAAAAGTTAATGACCCGATTTGGTTCAAACTTGGTATATATACTCTTAATGAGGTGCTGAAATAGTTACTACCTGGACGAGTAAACCAACCCCCTCCAACCCCTCCATTCCGCGAACTTATTGACCTCCCCTCGAACTCGTCTTTTTATTGTGGCGAGGTAGAGAGGCGCTAGTGGCCATCTTCGGATTTCGAAAGTATGTTAGGTACGGGTCACTTGACGCCTGCGTTTCACTAGATAGACGTCACTCCACTTGATAGGTAGTAAACCGTATCGCCGTGTACATGCACTGGCTATTATTCCTTAGGAAGTTTTCCCTCACCGTTAGCGACTGTGAATTATGTACGTAAATGAAAATCACATATTTATATTTCATCCGTTGGTAGATGCCACAGCCGGTATTTGTACGCTTCTTATAAGAAGTCATAGGTCTAACCCACTGGGATACAGCCGCGCAAGAACTTCATATTTTTATTATAAGCAAAAGCATAACTTAACAACATTCAATAACACTTCACAGTTTGAAAAAATAAAATAAGTTTTAAGTTAAGACGAACAATGATAAACTGTCAATAGTTTTGATAATGGCAAAATACCTACATTTGCATCTGCTTTCTGAGTTATTTTCTTAACAACGTAAAAAAGCCAAGACTTTATCGAGAAAATGATTCTCTGATATCTCTCCTGATAGTAATTGTAAACTTGTTTTCAATATAAAATATTCTTTTTCTCTATGTACTTTCCTACGTTTTGCCTGAGAGCTTGTATGGAATTTTTTTAGTTTTCGTTTTCGGAAGGACTAAGGCATCATCAAACAAACAATGCAATACGGTTAACAAGTTCTCGCGATTTTTATTAAATAATTAATTTAGGAGGTCAAATAATTGCTCAAATTACCATTTTATACAAGAAGAAACTAGAAGGTAGGTAATGGTTTGTGGATGTTTTTGATGGATGGATCATGGATCGAAATTGTCCATGTAGTTACATTAATGTAACTAACTGGAACAGACCAGCTAGCTAGCTGCCGTTCTTCCCGGCAGTTCGTAAATTGGACGATGGGCTAACGTCTTGACACCAATGTTCCTTATGAATGTCGTGTTATTATGACCCCAATATGAATGCTAAAGGCGACCAAAAAGATTTAATACATATGTACATATCTAATGAAATGAAAATCTTTTTCTTCAACCTACGGAAAAATCACTTATTGTAAGTGAAAAACAAAAACCTGTTTTATCAAAAAATATGCCAATTCTTAAATCAAATTAGATTAACAAAACGAATGGCACCTCGTTAAGAGAATCTCTGCAGAGAAGAAATCCCAAGAAACTGCAGACAATGTAAATATATATATATTGAAAAGCCACAGTTTATATATACAATATCGTTTTAAACACATCTCACGAGGGCCCATACGGTAGAACGAGCGAATGGCTTTCTTCTGCAGCACAATAATACTGAATTAATATCGGCAGAATTACCCCACAAAAGAAGCCTGTATGAAATGACGCTATAATAATATATGTATTTATGTTCATATGTAAATATATATATTCACGTCCTTCCTTCCCTTTCGGTGGGGACATAACTATGGAGATAGAGAGATTCAGTTCAGTTTTTTGGTACTTCTCTGCAGAGATTTTTCTTTAGGAAGTGCCATTAGTTTTATTAATTTAATTTATTTTAATAATTAGTGTATATTAATGACATATTTTTTAATATTTTTTTTTACTTTCAATAAGTGATTTTATGATCCTTATATTGAATAAAAAAATATAACTTCTAGGTCGTTCTGCAGCATAACTATTGGGGTTGTCATGTCATTTAGAACATCCCAACTGCACGGAACAGTCTCATGTTTGTTAATTAAAACTACATTTTCTTAAACGAGTCGTTAGAATATTTTTTGAATTACGAATAAAAAAAAGCAAGGTAATTTTTCCATTTCATTTATTTTCTGTCTTCAAAATAACATTACAATAACATTGTACACGAACGACGCTTAACACTTCATGTATGCCCAAGAAACAGTGGTGCATGACAACTTCTAGTCTTTTCGTATGGCACTCAAAATCGAGTGTTTTAGGTAACTACAGAAAACATAGATTTATTATTATCTACTTAAACACTTCAAATACTTACGTTGCAGTACATAAAGTGTTAAGCAGCGTTTTCATTTAAAAATACGAACTAAAACTAACTTAAACTTATAAAAACCTTGATTTACAGTGATGTGATAAATTCGTTTCACTTCATTCATTAACGTCACAACTCGTTACTATTCAACAAACAACAGAATCAAGTGTTGGTACAAACGCTTCACAAAATTATACAAATTGACGCTAATATTTACATTATTTACAGTTTGCCCTACGGGACTTTTATTATCACATGTCTTTTGTGTTTGGGCCACACACTTGGCTTTTTGATAAGAAAAACCGATATTGGAAATGAATACAATAATACTATCTAATGTGATACAGTTAACATATTAGTCCTATTTACAATCCCAATTCGATACTCACAAAACATCAGCCTTCATGGCAGATCACCGAGTGACGTGATTCTAACTAGTTGCCCCCGAAAACCGTTAGCTGCGATTGAGAGCGAAATTGAAGCAGATTCGAAAGAAAAATTATATGAATTAAATGAGAGAAAATTAAATACAAAACTATATAACTATGATATTCCCATACCATGTTTTCCGCACAAATGGTGTTATAAGTTACGTACTCAATGGGTAACACATTATCTAGTTAAATCGAAATAAAGAACAGTATTATATAAACGTATACTAATCAGTACCTAAACACAAACATCAAGGATATTAAGAAGAGTATAGAAAATGTTTAAGAAGAAAATACGACATTCGTAAATCTCATAACGAGTGCTATAAATAAGAATTATCTACAAAAATGTTCCGGTAACTATTTTTTCGCTTCAATCGCGTTCATATTTTAATATAGACAAATATAGAATCTTTAAATATTTTGTGCACAGTAAAAAGTGCGATCGAATTAAGTGTACATTGTTCTAAGAAATTATAAAATATTGAATCACATTTGACCGGGTAATTTAAATACTATACGCTATCGGTAATTCGACTAATTGTGAGCACGATTACATACATCCTATATGTACAAACCAACAAAACAATTCAATTGTGACGTAAAATAATTCTATAAATATTTACAAATGCAAGTTGCACCCAATTAAATTCATCATCCAAATTATGTACAGATCATTAGGAACTACAAATGCAATAACCAGTTAAAACATCTTATCCTCGTAAGATTTAATTACATCTCCAATCTCCGTATTTAGATCATAGTGCACGTTTGAGTCCGTCGCTAGCGCCATCTATGACTGACACTTCACACTGCTTTTTATAGCCACTACACTTTACATAATGGAACACAGACCGGAGAGTTCAGTGCCCCTGCGTACGGGAGGCAGCCTGCTCAGTTGTCGGCCTTCAAGGCTCGGTTTGAGCGTGTATTCGAGTTCAGTCTCGTCGCCAGGTGGCAGTGGTTCCTCCGGGGCTTCGTCCGCGGGCGGAGGCGGCGCGGCGGGGGCCGGTGCGAGCGCCTTGCTGATGTTGATGCGGATGCCGAGGGGCGCGGCCTCGGGCTGCGGCGGCGACTCCAGCTGCACGTTGCCGTCGATGCTGCTCTGCACCGAGATGTGGGTGGTGTCGGGCCGTGCGTTTATTGCCTCCTGCTCCGCCGTTATTATTGGCTCATCGTCTACAAAGTAATTATATGATTTAGTATTCGCACACAGATTGTAGATACACATCAGTACTTCGTAACAAAAGGCAAGAATTGCAACAGCATTTTATTTGTACAAACGTGAAATACTGAAAAAGAAGCCTTTAGGATCTATGACAACTGAGTATGTATGAGGAGCTGTATAAGGCAACGAAGCGAAAGTGGGTATCCAAATCTACAGACACGGGCGTGCCTTGTATGTAAATTAAATACACACTAAGGTGCTGTGTTATAACAAACAAGGTACCCGAATATAATAAAAAAGTGAATAGCAATCACTACATAGTATAAAACAAAGTCGCTTTCTCTGTCCCTATGTCCCTTTGTATGCTTAAATCTTTGAAACTACGCAACGGATTTTGATGCGGTTTTTTTTAATAGAGTGAGTCAAGAGGAAGGTTTATATGTATAATAACATGCATAAAATAGCCAGAAGTGCGAAGCCGGAGCGGGTCACTGTTTATAAACAATTGTAGGCCGTGTGCAGGTGTCCTTACCGGGGTCGATGGGCTCCTGCTTGACGCGCACGGTGGCGAAGAGCTGTCGCGCCTCCTCGTCCCGCCTGGCGCGCTCCTCCCTTAGCTCGTCGTCCGTGTCGTTGTCGTCGTCCACGGCGCACTGCTCGATGGGCTGCGGCTTCAGGATCACGTCGTCGTCCTCCTCCTCGTCTATGGTCTCCACTATCTGTGTACCAAAATCGCATATTACAAAAAAAACCGTCACGTTTTTGTTTTGTTGTTTTTGTGTCACGTTTTCTTAACCCTTTTGAAGTATTGAAGCTAATTGGTTTCTTTAAATATCGTATACATATGCTTCACAACTGTCAATGCTTTCAAAATATACAGGGCTTGACTACGGTCTACGATATGTCGAGCCAACCAAAGGCTACGTTAAATGGTACTATATGCGAAAGATTGCGATTTTATTTACTTAATCAACTTTTTAACCAACAATATTTGACGTGTATGTAAACCCACCTCGACGGGCGCGGGGTTATCCAGCACCTCGACCACAGATTCCGAGTCGGACTGGGAGTTGGCCTCGTCGTCATCCAGCGTGATGGCCACCACCTTCTGCTCTTCGGGCGCCTGTTCCTCCGACGCTTTTGACTCTTCCGGTTCTTCTTTCGACTCTTCCTCTTGCTTTTCTGTTTGCTTGGCCAGAGACGCCTGAAGGAAGACCACGTTTAATTAAGTTTTCATATGGGACATTCGTGACATGCTAACCTATCATCAATAGATGTTTCTCGAACTCAAGCACCCTATACTTCTATGACATATAAAGACATTTAGCTGTCTTTATATTCCCATACTAGCACAGGACTAATGCATATGTACTCATACTATAATATAATAATATTAAGACATTATAATACTACTCAAATTAGCCTTGGTCATCTAAGACTAAATATCGAATGTCATATGTACCTTATAGTCATCATAACACAGCGGGTGGTAGTTCTGTCCGTCATGCTGCACGGCGTGGCGTAGATGCCATTCCTCCTTATCCTCATTGTAGAACTGGTCGAAGGCGTCCCCGCATAGCGCGCAGCACTGCCGCTGTGGTGACCCTGCCGCCACACTCAACACCTCCGTGGCACATTCTTCTACTTCCTCGACTCCGGCCGCCGCAGCGCCGCCCGTCTCGAAGTAGCTTTTCTCTGCAAAACACGTGACGTTAAAATCAAGTTATTGAAATCAAAGCTGCGTATTTCAATTTAACAACTATATACTTGTATTAGATATATCTACATAATGTGTATGTATGTACTTGTACTTTCATACGTTCACGTCCCTTATCTCCCCGAAGATATACCTACTCGGTCACTTTATTGACTGCAAAACTCTTGGTGTTATTGATGGCATTGATATAAAATATTGTTGACAGATAGCCGACTCATCGCACAATTGCTTCCATTGACCCCTAGTCCCCTACGACAAATCAAGATGAAAAGACAACAAGTTCTCAATCCATCTCAGCATTCATGTTATTATAGATATTGCAAGCTAACTACTATGTACGCGTGCTAAAGAAGTTGCACTGTTAGTGGCAGGTACCTTGTTTGTCGAGGTCGTCGATCTCCTCGTACTGAAGCCAGTCGGGCAGGTGGTAGTTCCAGCGGCGCGAGTGCGCTCGGCGTGCGGCGTCCCTCTTGCGCCGGTTGCTGCGGAAATGCCAATCGAGGTGCTGCGAGTACTTGGCGGTCATCTCCGGCGGGAAGCGGGTGCCGCAGCCGCCGCACTGCATGCCGCTGTATAGCTTTGCCACTAGAGCCGGTTGCTTACTGTCAATAATAAATAATTGTTCTGTAAGTGATTGTTATTTGGTCGTAAAGAAACCATCATAGTAAAGAAGAAAGAAAATCAGAGCTGTCAAATGATGCGGATTTTTAGGCCAATGAGTACCAGTTTAATGTACATTATCAAGTCCCTCAAGCAAGAAAGCAGACAGTTACATTACACTACACGACACTCAATAAGTAATAAATAATAATCTTGTGCTTCTTTATTAAACAATATTTAAAAAAAATTGCACAACGTAGGGTCCTAACCACTAGACGATCACGGGTTTTTTTTACGTACGGTACGGTTACGGTTCACTACCCATCACGTTGCGTGCTGTCTATCTAGTGATACGCGGGCTTCGAATGACCTATACCTAACATGCCTTCGAAATTTGGGAGATGGGCATTCAAGCCTCTGACTACCTCGCCATAATAAAATGTATGTTTAATATAATATATGTATATTTTTTAAATTTTTTGAACGCGATGCCAGCATATATATACTCACACTCTTAGCGTCTCTGGCTTGAGCAGGTCCACCTTGTGCACGGTGTGCTTGTCCTTGGGCTGCGGCCGCGGCTTCGGCTCCTTCGGCGGCTCCTGCTTCGGCTCCTGCGGCACTTGCACTATGCCTGACAAAGTGGAGTAATCATATTAGAGGACACATCATTCACACAAAATCTAAGGTACCTTGAATATATGGATTCATGTTCTACTGAATATACATACGAGTATATGCAGTATTCACGGCTTTGATAGAGACTATTAATCGCTAACTCTCTTTCGCTCCTCTCACTTAAAATAACTTAGTCATGGATGATCTTTTGTTACTAAATAAAAAAAAGAGTAGGTCCTTTGAATGTCGTTAATTCATAGTAATTCTAAAAGTTACCTCCTTATGTCTAACCAGAACGGGATTAAAGGACATACAGGACACTGACCTTCGAAATTTCGGAGATGGGCATTCAAGCCTCTGACTACCCCGCCATAATAAAAAAGGGAGTGTGTATACACAAGTCGTGAAGCGTATGTTTTATGTTAATGACACTTACCCGTAGCGACCAGTTTGGAGAAGAGCTCGTTGACATTGATGTTGGTGAGGGCCGCGATGGGCGGGGCTTCCGCGGTCTCCTCCCCCAGCCCCGGGATGCCGCCCTGCGCCTTGCTGAAGGGCACCGCCAGCGAGTAGCTGCTCGACTGCGCCGCCACCGGCACCACCGACAGCGGCAGCACGCTCGACAGCATGTCTATGCCACCTACAATATATTAGTTGCTGATTATAGACGCTGCATAAGGAGTAGAGTAGGTTTTGTGTGTGCATTTTGCGTTTATTTATACGTTAGCGATAATCATATTTTATTATATTTAATATCATATTTAAAAGATTAGCACGATTCTAAAAGGTCGAATTAGAATTAATGTTACAGTCAATAGATTTTAAAACTCGGAGAATAATGTTTCACTAAATACAACCATAAGGCAACATACATGTAAGAGAATGTAAGAGTGACTAACCTGGGTTGCTAGAGCTGTCGGGGCTGAGTGCGGGGTGGGGCCGGAGGGCCTCGTCCGTCTCTGGCGTCGCCTGCCTCTTGCGCTGGTGGGCGCTCCAGGCGTCGCTGTCGAAGCCCTCCATGTTGGCGATGTCCACGTGGCCCGGCCGCACGTTCTTCGGCAGCACCGAGAACCGGATGAAGTACTTGTGGGGCCCGATGACGATGGGCTTCGGGAGGCCCCCGAACTCCACCTTGAAGGGCACCTCGTTGATGAGCACCGTCTTGAGCGCGTCCACGAAGCGCAGCGTGTACCACACGTTGTTGACGCAGAACTTCTGCGGCTTGGCGTCCAGGAACACGGGGAACATGTGTCGGGCGTCCACGATGAGGTTGACCTTGCCGGCCACGAGGTCCGCGCGGCGCTCCTTGCCGATGTCCACCTGGGGCGGCGGGCCCTCGATCTGCACCATGCGCACCATGTTCTCGATCATGATGGGGAAGGGCGGCGCGCCGAAGAAGCACTCGTACCACTTGCCGTTCACGTAGAGCTCGCGGGTGGGCGCGCCCAAGCGGATGCTGAACGTCTGGTCGTCGAACTCCACTTGCCGGTAGTCGCTGTTGAAGTGCAGCAGCACCGAGTCTTTGTCGTCGATGCTGATCCTCCTGGAGCCCGGCAAGAACTTGATCTCCCTGGGGTCGTCCCAGTCCAGCATTATGATGGCGGTCTCTCCGTAGAAGCGTATCTCTCGCGGCACGCCGTCGATGTCGATGGTTTTCATCGGGTCCAGTTCTATGTACTCTAGGATCTTAATGTTGGTGGGCGGCACGACTACTCCTGGTGCGCCGAGCGGGGGCGGGGACTGGCACCGCTCGTATCGCACGAGCGGAGACTCTGGCAGGAACACGCCCAGCTTAGGGATGACCGCGAGGGGGCCGAACATGGGCGGCTCTATTCCGCCTGGGAACATGCCTCGCGGGGGCTCCTGCGACGGCCGCAACCGCCTGTCGAACTTCCCTCGGTGGTGATCTTTGCCGCGCCGTCGCACATTGCCGAACTCCTCGGCCCTCGGTCGGGGCAGGTTGCCTCGCCACGGGGGCATGAACCCAGGGCCGGCCATTATCGGCGGCAAGTTCGGGTGCGGCAACAAGCCACCCTTCCCGTGAGTATCCATTTTGAATCTGAGATCTGGATCTGGCATAGCAGGGGGTTCCAGGAGACCTAGGGGAGGTCTGATGAGTCCCATGGGAGGCACGATGGCCATGGGCGGGGGCAGCAGGCCCATCGGAGGCTCTATCGTGGGCCCCGCGGGCTCCATCATCCTCATAGGAGACAGGCCCATGGCCGCTGGATGGTCTGGTGGTTGCGTGTCCGCTGTGCTCGTCGGAGAATGAGACCCGAGCCTTTTGTTTGGCGACGCGAAAGGCGAGGTAACGGTTTTCGGCGAGTTTTGCGAGATGGCACCTGGCCACTCGCTAATCGTGGGCGGCGGAGGAGCTACCGGCTCGTCAGCAAGAGGAAGCTGACGCAAGTCGACGTCTTCGTTGCCGAATAAGCTGAAATCAATCCATACGGTGAAAATCAAATAAAGACAAACAAATATATCCAAATGACAATCATATATTACTCGTACGTGTATAGGTACATATTTGACGGTGTTTAGGACTTACATATCAAATTTGTCGAGGCGGCTTTTCTTGGGCTTGGCGTCGGCGACGTCAGTAGACTTCCTCTTCTGCGCGATGGGTGCCGGCAGCACATCGAAAGGCAGCACGCGCAGGTCCACGTCTTTCTCAGCGGTCACTTCGAGGGATTCTGAAAAGTATTCTTAGTTTTATGGGATATGGCTTTTAAAGATAAAAATGATACCTGGCTACCAACGGAAGATAGAAGACTTGCTGCGTGGACCTTGGCATTGCCGCGTCATTCCACTTACCAATGGTCAACAAGAATGCCAGTTACAATCGTCCAAGTTGCGTCTTACAAATGTGGAGCGATCATCCTGTCATGTCCTCATAGTCCAGTGGGTAATTCATCCAAAGCTTTTGGCTTAACGCAGCCTCTCGAACCCCATCCAGAGTTATGAACTCCAAGGTGTCAACATTTGTTTTAGATATTATTAACAAAATACTTTTTTTCATATTTTCTGAAATCTCTGTTCTAGATAATATGCTCTTATAACCTACTTGTAACTGCATTCATATACATAAGCGTTTATACCACACTATTCGAAGTCATTTAGGACATAATAAATTTAGTGTTGAACCAATTGAGATATGTAGAGGCCTAACATTGTATGTGGGTGTGAGATCTTCCTGTAGGTGTAATTATGCACAAAATTTAATAGTTTAGTAAATATGTAAGACTGTATATACTGTACTGCAGTTTTTACATAAATATATTTTAATTAAACCGCTATAGTATTTAATTACTTGTGTCATTCACGTATGTGAAACTGGATGTGAACTGAATTTAATTGAGCCTAGTCGCGTAAAGCGTAATGTACTACATTGTAAATTAAAATCGTTGAAGTGAATGTCTGAATATTTGAAGTGATGTCATGTAACATAATGTAATTTGAAATGGAGGTCAATATATTAGGAGATAACAATATGTTCCAAAAGCGCTATGAATGTTAAGGTTTAAAATATATAATTCAATCTTACGAATATGTGTATATAACAAACTTTCATTTCGAGAAGTTATTTTCTACACTAACGTGAACACTACATGAGATTTACCTTCTTTCCTAAACTGTGAATTGAACGAAACAAAATATATATATTTATAAGAAACATGATCGAAGATAGTTTGAACAGCAAATGAATTTAAGCAGTGTCTTAACTTGGTTACGTGATTAATTAAATATGTATGTCACAGATCCGTCGGGACATTTTACGTAATGTAAATCTAGTGTAATAATGCCATATAAAAACCTTCATTTTTTGTGTGTATGTTGAGAGATTAAAACTCCCCTAAAATGTAAAACTCCTCAAAAATGTACAGCATAAGGATAGATAACATACAAATGCACTGAATACAGAATAGCCTTATCGACCCCCCAAAAAAACTGAATCACTAACACATGAAGTTGTAACTCTTAGACTGGAATTTGCAAGAACAGGACAGAATTGTCACGTTTTTACCGAATACGAGGGCGTAACAAAGATTCCTAATTTTATTTTTAAGTGTCTGCCTTAATGGTGTGATGTCGTAGATCCATGTTATCCATCCGTTAAAGATATAACGTCTTCATGTCTGTTTGAAAACTATAAGCTGATAACAATTTACATCCTCCATCGATAACTATTGAGTGTAATTTTACTTCCTTCACTAATTCCTTAATTACATTAATTTCAGATGTTACACTTTGCACACTATAACTAAATTACAATTGTGAAAATAGATGGCAGCAGTGTCCATTTGAACCAGGTTTAAACAGAGAACCGCTGAGGTCATCATAGACGCAGATGTTTACAATCCAGTTTGTGGCTATTCATTACATTTTGTTAGTAAAAACCCTTCAAATATTTACATAGCAAACTAAATTTGACACTATTATCCTTCAAGATGATTCCCATACTTACGTGTCTATGTAGCGATATGAGTGTTGTGTAGTTCAATGTTGTCATTGTTACAAAATTGTTTGACCCTCGTATGCGGTATAACGTTTAAATTCTATACTTTTCAGACATACTATCTTTACAGCAAATCCAGTCTTAAACAAACTAAACAATAAGGATATTTAATTTTGATGCAATGGGTGGTTAATGTACAAATATCTGATGAATTAGAAGAATATAGTATGATCAGTAATCAACGGAAACTAGTAGTGAAACTAAAGTAATTGTGAAGAAGTAGTAGAGATTTTTCCAACAGAACCTTCGTTATGTGAAGTTTGTTTTACTTTGCCTATGGTAAACTGAATCAATTCAATTTCAATTGAATCGAACAATAATCGTCCTCAGTGAGAATGGCGGATTCCACAAACTATGCACTACTAATCCGTATCAAAATCTAAGAAAAGAAATGCTTGCGATATCTTTCACCACTCATTATTCAGACGCAAAGCACTCATCACGCGTAGAAAGGATGAAAAGTATTCGCAAAGCATTTCTTATCATAGAGCCAGGACAGCTAGCTTAATACTATTTTTTTTTCTTGCGGTAATCCTCATAATGATTACAATAGAATAACTGATATAAATAACATAGTGGCGAGATCATCCAACAAGGTAGGAGAGGCGACAGAGTCCGTTGGCAGGGCTAGTGTGTGTGGATGCTCACCAAGGCTGCACCGAGTGCAAGAGTCGAGCGGTACGCGGGCAAGGGCGGCGTTCATAGCAATAACTCTCAAAGGTTGCAAAATATTTTATTAAATACGCTAACAGAGCGGTGTCGAGGTCCATCTTACATCTAGTATCACAGTGAGCGACCGGGGTCGTTCTATGGGGTAAATGTGGTGGTATCTTACTTGCTGGCTCTTGCGGGCGGGCGGGCGCCTCGGGGCTCTCCGAGTGCTCTCGGTTCCTCCGCATGTAGCGCTCCTTGTGGTAGTTCTTGAGCTCCTTGAAGGGCACGGGCGGATCCGCTGCCTCCGCGGGGCCGCTCGCCTTCCGCGTCTCTTTCTGCTTCTGCCGCTTGTCTGGCACGAAGTTGGCGATCTCCTGCTCCCGCTTCTTCTTCCTCTCGGCCCGCTTCTTCTTGGTGGGCGTGGCGGGCTCCTCCTTGTCTTTGGCGTCGTCCGCCTTTAGCTTGGGGATGGGAGGCAGTTTGTTGATCTTCTTGGGGTCGGGGATTTGCAGTTTGGCGATGTAGGCGTCCACTTTCTGCGCGCCTTCCGCGGGCGTCTCTTTCTTTTCAGTCTTTTTGTCATCTTTCTTTGGTTTATCTTTTTTCTTGTCGTCTGTGTCGCGACGCTTCTCTAGTCTGGGGTCGCGTGTTTTCCTCGGCTCGTCTGGCTTTACGTCAATGGTGAGTACGTTTTTGCGCTTGGTGATGCGCTCTGGTGGGCCGTTGTCCGGCGTGTGCGTTGCAATGGGAGCGGCAGGGACGAGTGGCGCTGGGGCAGGTGCCACTATTGGGGCGGTGGCGGCGGGTGGGCTCGTTGTGCCGCTCTGGGCCTGCAGTCGTGCGAGTCGGGGATCTCTCCTCGCCGTGGTGGCCATGACGCCGCTGACGGGCGCGATGCGAGGGCCCTTGCCATTGCCGATGAGAGGAGGCTGCCAAACAAATAATATAATTAGTTTATACTTGTAAAGAAAGCAAAAATAACAAATATTTTATTTATTTTGGATTTATTGTGGAACTTTGCACTTTAAAACAGTTAATTGAAATGTCCTATATCGGATCGAATATATGGTTGAATCAGTATACGTAAGTAGAGTGTACACAACAGCAGTTTGCATGACTAGTGCACTCCACTATGTGCCAAAGTGTCAAATTACGGCCACTGAAGTATTACTGTATCGATAGTGAAGTAATATTGTGCCTACAATGCATTAGTGGAGTAAGGCCCCTGACCAAAATTTCATGATAGAGATGTCTACTATGTACTACATACTACTTCAAAATATTAAATATTTTATTCACATTCCTTTATGTCTGACAAATTTTGACCGACATAAAGGAATGTGCTATGAATTGGTCATCGCACTCGTAAATCACGCAAAGCAACTAAGTAATTTAAAAATATATATAGAATGCGTTCAAAACATGTTGATTACAGAAAAAAGCAAATGTATATTATATAGATTAACGGCGAAATATATCAAAAGTTAATAAAAATGCTTCTGTGAGTATAACTATAAAAACGTTTCCTCCACCTACATTTAAAAAGTACTAAATCGCGGTCAATTTATTACACGAAGGTTAAATAAATTAGATTAGCTGGAAATAAAATCAAATCGTGTCACTCTTACTAAAAATAAATCTACACGACGAAGATGTATTTACGTACAAAAAGTGGAAATCCATTCGAGTTCGAAATTATACCTTTTGTTATAATATATACGCGAACATTTTACAGTATAATTAGCAGTACAGTTGCAGTAAAGAGATCAAATGTCGTATGTACAAGTATTTTTGTCAAGTAAAGATAATATCAAAATTAGGTCGATCTAAAGGTGGTATTTCATCAAAGTAGTTTTAGAATGAATAATTCCATTTTACATAAAAACAGAACCAATCGCGTATATTGTATAAAATAATATAGTCTGGCTAACGGAAGTAGATACTGGATTATTTTGCAAACTTTTTATATGACAACACTAAAGTGTTCCTACCATCGGATATTTACCCTATTATTGGGGTATTTTAAGAAGAAAGTACTTAGGAACAATTAATTCCAAATAGTCATTTTTAAAACAAACTTATTTTAAACATCTTATAAAATGAGTTTTAAAAATTCGTACGTCTGCTAAAATTGTGTTAATCGAAAATAAGTCTCGTATGTACGTGTTGGATCATTTCAAGAGCTACAGTAAGCCTTCCGTTGGTCTAATAAATAGCTTAAGTAATTAGGTGAACTATATCTTAACTAATTAGGTAGAGAAAAACTTGGCGATTTTATTTTAAAGAAAATTAATTTGTATCTGTTTTCCGTAAAATTTGGTAAAATCAGAATCAGTGTATGGTATTCCTATTTCTGACGCCGATGATGGCGTGTTGTTGATGTTTCTTTATGGTTGACTTGCGTATAGTTAGGTTAGGTTAGTACGGTCAAAATGTCTTGATATTTTTTATTTTAATTAAGTAAGTACATATTCGTATTATTTATTTTTTGTTTGTTCTTTTTGTTCCTTTAATACGCTACAATGGAGTGACGTATCCGTGTGATGTTTGGTATGGAGTTAATAAAGAGATAATAAGTTATATAAGCTACTTTTAATCACGTTATAACGCGGACAAAATTGGAAGCATCCACTAATAAAATAAAAATAAATGTCAAAGTATCAAAGTGAGTTGTTCCGCCTTTCCTTTTTATTTTAGGGTTGCAATGCTAATATATTTTAAATTTGCCGCGCTTTTTCAGTATCTACTTTCGTTAGCCAGACTATAACGAATAAGATGTGCTGCTAAAAATAATGTACCATACGTATACCATATAAATTGAACTGCAATTTCACACATTTACACACATTACAGTTCCCTTGAGCGGTGGTCGAAAGTTCACGTGAAAGCTGTTCAGTCACAATAAACTACTTTCCACTAAATATTAAATCAGATAGGCCGGTGAATCACCTTCTACATACGCTGGCCACTCTATTCCAACTATCTAACTAGTTGTAGTTTCTGGGAAGCATCTAAGGCTCAATTAAATCTATTAGGCGATGAATAACTCATCACCAATCTTCCATAATTACAATAACTATATTTTTTATTCGTTTCGACCATGTTGCAATGGTCACTGGTCAGCAGTTACAACAGCAACAAAGGTAATTCTTTGTTTATAAAATATACGCGATATAAAATATCCCGTTTTCTTGTAAATTACACTAACTATTCTGTTAGGACTGTTGACCTGAAGGTGGTTGTGGTCGAGTTTCGTAGCGTACCCTTAGAAATTTTTATGTCCTATGACACAGGCTGATTAATTGAACAATGATAAATAACTAACGAGACTTATCGCGTAACTTTTTATATAATAAAGTTACCTTTATTATTAACCTGACGTTTTATTATATTATATCACCATTTTATTATATAAAAACTTACACAATAAGTCCCGTTAGTTATTAATCATGAGTATAAATCGCTCATCTCTTAAAACTATAATTAAACAATTCTAATAAAATTCGACGTAGCTCAGTTGTTTGGGGCTTGACTCTGTATCAGTGGGCACAGGGTTATATACAGGACATACAGGGTCCATAGAATTACTACATTCGCAATTGCGGAGTGGGAAACCTGAACCTCTGACTAGGCAAAGGTTAATGGTCATGAATGCGTTTATCTTTTTTGTCTAATAAAATAATGTAGTACCTTTGGCACGTTCTTCTCAGCTAGCTGTAGCTGCTTGCGTGTCTGCTCCAGTTCCATCTCAATCTTCTTCCTCTGCAGCATGAGCAACTCCTGCTCCTTCTTGGCCAACATCTCGCGCATCTTCTCTTCTTCCGACACCGTTGGACTCGTCGTTGCCATTGGCTGTTGGACAAAAAGACGATATAACTAACATTCAACACCACGAAAATATTTAAAGTGATTACTCACGCAACTTTTAACTTTTTAACTACGGTGAGGAAAAACATCGTGAGGAAACCTACCTGTAACATTGAGTACCTACTGACTATCTGGTTAACTCTGACTACCCTGCAAGGGTTAATGGTCGTGAGCGCACATATTATGTATGTATGTTTTTCTGCTAATAACATGAAAATATTTAACGGACTTATTTATTTGAAAAAATTGTCTGTCTTAGGGCTAATTTCACCATATTTTATTCATAATTTGCAGTTTTGTTATTTCTATTACACACCTACACCTATAAAATATAATTATATTACAAACTACAACTAAAACAATAGTCTTACAGTGAGAGCCACGTACCTTTTTAAGAAAGATGGGGTTGACATGTATGTTGGACTGATGCGGCTGGGCTTGTATGGGCCAGGCCGGGTCAATGAGGTTCACCTTCACGTCCAGCTGATACAGTTTGGTGTGCGGGAACACATCATGCCACGTCTCCCGGAGCTTGAACATCTGGGATCTGGTCTTCTCATCCACCTGGACACAGAAGTTCATTAGCACAGTGTACAAGGCGCTGGTAATAAGTGTAGTTTTAGCGAATGATAATTACCTGCTTGAAAGTCCTAGTGAACATGTTGACGATACTCTGTGAGAATTTTTGTGTGTACGCTCCACCTACGTTCTTGATGATGGAGTCGACTAAATACAGTACTGGTAACTTAATCTCGGGTGGCACCTGCGTGAAAAGGAAACTGTTCTAGACCAATTTGGCAGGGACGGACATCTATTACCACCAAAATTGGTCCTGAAAGCAATACTAACGCTAAGGGTGAATAAGACAAACGTTTATTGCGAAACAATTTAATAATACTCAATGAAAATAAGTCAGAACTCAGTTTTTGTAAAAATCTGGTTTATTTTGCTATTTTAACACATGTATTTACACAGCTGAAATAAAATAGCATTGTTATTGATTTCACAAAACCAATTGTGGTAGATAACTCAATACAGTTCTATCCTAGAGCAGATATCTTCAATTGCACTGTTGCTCTTTCATTTTGGATATAGTGGGTGACTATGAACAAATAGGTTGTGTCTGTAATCTAAATGGTACTGTGAATGTGATTTTTATCTTGACAATTTAGCTCAGTTAGCCATAGCATACATATGATTATAATGTAATTGAGATATAACAATTAATATTTATTAAAACATCCTCAAGACTTCACCCCTGTCTATAGACACATTAGAATATGTTCTGGAAAGTAAGCAAATCTTAGTTGAAGAAAGCATTATTTAAATAATATGTATTAGGGGTTGTTACATAACATACTGCAGAGTAAGTTTAGTATGACCCAATGAACCATCAACACACTTTTTAACTTTAATTCACATATTTGATTGTAAATGGATAAACTTATGTACGTTATTAATATCTGGGAGATATTGATTTTCGTTGAGTGTCAATTTATTAACTTATTTACCTATAGATAAACATGAATTTGGGGTACTATTATTTGAATTCTTCACCTCACAAAAAATTAAGGGAATTTTAAATATATATCCCCTTATAATCCATAAAGAGGCCATATAATGTGGTGTAGATGTGATAGGGAAAACCTGACTAAGGAACTGAGACTGGTTTGGGAACCAACATTGTCAAGAAGCTCACAAGAATACTGAAATCTAAATCCTGAGATGAAATTCATCTGTATTTTTCATTTGCATTTCAAGTAAAATAATAAGGCAAGTAACACAATAATATGATGATGAAAATCAAGAAATATCTCAAGTTGAACCAGTAGCAGGCATTTCCAATGCAAGTGCAGTATCTGCTTTATACAAATGTCTACCACCACACAACATTAGAAAGACTTGAGAAAAATTAGGTGCAGGCGGAAGTTGTTAAAATTTTTGTTACTTCAGTTCAAAGGCGCAACTACAACAAAGCGAGAAGAATGAGACTGCGTGCTCGGTATGATTGATGATCTAACAAATAAGGGAAAGTTCTATATCTAGTAAGTATCTAGTTAAGGTTGGAGATGAGTCTGGGGATTGTGCAATCAGCTGCAACTTTTATTGCCTCAATACAGAAGCCTTTTGTTTCTGGCTCTATAACCAAAGATTTTGGGAGGGCATATGATGCATTGCACACCAACAAATTTAACTAAAAGGTTAACCACAATGACCCAGAGAAACGTGGACAGTACCCACACCCAGCACATTGAAAGCAAGTGGTGTATTTTGAAAAACATGCCATAACTATAATTAGAATGGAAATTGAGAAGATTGGTTAATTGTAAAATATTGAAAAGAAATTTAAAGGTGCATGTGTAGAGCTAACATATTATAAGCTGGATTTCACATATAAAAGCTGCCTAAACTCCATAGAAACCATTGGCTACAAGGTCTTGAAATGCAGGGCTGTGGCTGAAAATCCAAATCCCAGGGAAAATTGAGTCTATTTGGGAAGTGGCTAGGTGCTAGGCTACCTAGAATATCCTTCACACAGAACGTAATAAAGGTACCAAGACATTGTACTTGCATACTATATTCATAGTATCATGCACAAAATACTTTTATACTTGCAAATAACACATTTGGAGCTTTTGGAGACAAGGTTAAACAACAATCCATAGAAACGCAGGCACCTGAATCATCATCACCGAACTCCGAAGAAACACACCACCAACCAATCCAAAAACAGGTTCCAACCCTCGAGAATTCTAACTTGAACGTTGACGTGAACCTTACAACTAATAAAAATACTATCTCTGCTAATCAAATAGTACCTTCTCACACGGAAAATGGCGCTACAGCTCAACAATCCATAGAAACGCAGGCACCCGAATCATCAACGAATTCCGAAGAAACAGACGAACCTAAACGTAGGAAACGCGCGGCACCTATGACATGGAAAAGGAATGTCACTAAGGAAAAAAGGATGCGAGGAGAGTCTTACTTAGGTTATTCACGTCAAGATAAAAAAGTAATTTCTGGTGTCGAAAGAAGCGAAAGACAGATGGGTCCTACATGTGAATCAATTTTTTGTCTAAAGTCTGCAAAACGTTTTTGTCCAGCTTTCACCGAGGAAGCTAGAAAAGTCTTGTTCGACAACTTTTGGAAGGAGCTGGATTGGAATGGCAAACAAACGTTTGTATCCTCAATGATAGACAAGATTCCTGTAAAGCAAAGGTCTGCTGCTGGGGATTCACGTAGACGAGAAGAAAGCTTGGGATATTTTCTAAAACTTCATGAAGAGAGGAAGCAGGTTTGCAAAACTATGTTTCTTAACACGTTAGGTATCAAGGAACGCATGGTGTTCACATGGCTATCCCAATCCAGTGCGGGCATAAATTTAACAGAAACTAAAAAACAAGAGTGTAAAAAAGGCAAAAGAAAGTCTACTCAAGAACCAACATCCAGTGGGTTAAGCCAAGATGAGCACCTTAATCAGTTTTTTGAAAGTATTCCGAAATTGCCTTCTCATTACTGTAGAAGCACTTCAACGAAAAAATACCTGGAACCAGTATTTGAAAGCATAAGCCACGTCTACAGGGTTTACAAGGAAAAATGTCAAACGGATAACATAAAACCAGTATCAGACTTCGTCTTTAATAGAAAGTTTGAAGCGCTCAATTTAAGCGTGACACAACCGAAGAAGGATAGATGTGACATTTGTTCTGGATACGAAACTAAAAACATCACACAAGAGGTATACGATGCTCATATAAAGAAGAAAAATGATGCAAGACACGAAAAGGAGAATGATAAAAAGTTAGCTTTAGAAAACAAAATTACTCTTCTGACTGTAGACCTACAAAGCGTAAAAGTCTGTCCTAAAGTTGAAGCTAGTGCTATCTATTATAAAACGAAGCTTTGCTGTCACAACTACACGATTTATAATTTGGCAACTCATGAAGCCACTTGTTACTGGTGGGATGAATCTGAAGGCGAGCTACAGGCATCAAATTTCGCTTCCTGCTTAGTAGACTATATTAGAGAGAAGGTCCCGAAATCTATACCTCTTGTTGTATTTAGCGACGGATGTACTGCCCAGAACCGTAATTCTATCATGTCAAACGCCCTGCTGGATTTATCAGTAAAAGAGAATCTAAGTATTACTCAAAAATATCTAGAAAAGGGACACACTCAGATGGAGTGTGACTCGGTACATTCATTTTATCATACTAATAAGGCATAACTCAAAAAAATTGTTATAGAGACATGAAATACTGTTTTATAAGCTTATTTGTAGTTAATAAATATTATTATAAATCTTTTTTCAGAACATGTCGAATAGTGTTTTCTAAGAGCAAGTAGTAGAAAATTAGTTTTTCCGTCTCCTGAAAACTTGTCCAAAATGAGTTATGACATATTACAACTAGGGCGACGATTTATCACCTTAATATAGAAGCCTATGTTGCTGGCTCTATAACCTAGCAGATTTTGGGAGGGCATATGATGCATTGCACAACTATAATGACCCAGAGAAACCTGGACAGTAACCACACCAAGTACATAGAAAGCCAGTAGTGTATTTTGAAAAACATTCTATAACTGTAATTAGAAAGGAAATTTGGAAGATTGGTTGATGGCAAAATATTAAAAAGATATTTAAAGATCCATTTGTGGTAATTAACTTAATCAAGCATGTGTACAGCTAATATATTACTATAAGCTGGATTTCACATATAAAGGCTGCCTAAACTCCATAGAAACCTCAAGATGAGACCTGAAAAACCAAACCCCAGGGAAAATGGAGTCTATTTGGGAAGTCTGTGACGCTAAGTGCTAGAATGTAATGAGAAGGGTACTAAGATAAGTATCACAAAATAGTTTTATAGTTGGAAATAACACATTTAGAGCTTTTGGAGACAAGGTTAAAGATATTGAAAAACTTATTCAATATGTACCTGAACAAAATCAGCAATTTTTATAAACTTAATTTACTGCCTGAAGATGATATGGAAAATCTTTAGAGTGAGTATAAACACAATCATAAATTCTTATATTAGTAAAGTTTTCATTAATATTTCCCCTTCCCATTGGTTATTTTAAAAACCCCACATGTGCAAGTTGTTAGTATTTTAACAAAACAAAGACCATGTGGTTTGAAGTAACATAAGTCATAAGTCGTAACTATGTATTCCAGCATAAGTGACTCACATTCTATAGTTAAATGTTATATTTATCATTGCTAAGCAATCTAAACAGATTTATTTAATTTCCAAACAATGAACATGTGGGTTTTACAGATATTCAACAGGTAGTGAAATCTGAGGATTATTTCTCATTCAATATGCAAGGCTAACTAGGAACTTATTAAATTGTCATGGGAATAGGTATTGAATAACCTAACCGTGTAAATGTCCATGTGTTTACGAAACAAGCAACGTTCTTTTTTTAAGATGAAGATATCTGCTCGCTTTATAAATCGAAAAAGTACTAAACCATCAAATAGACGGTGCATGGGACGCAATGGTTGTGCGTCACTCACGATCTCGCAACCCCGCCAGGTTTCTGATCAATCGTCATGGCACACAGCCAGCTCCTAACCGGTTTAAAAATGCAAATTCACCTTCTCTAAATGTTTTTCCACCGTTTCAACGATCACAGCCGCGTGCTCGATATTTTCCTCTGCTAAAATTGTCAGCATGTTGATCAGAGGCTTGCTGTTGACCGTCAAGTCGGACAGGCTTGATGCATACTCCTCTGCTATTTCCTTCGACATCTTGCAATGCACGAACCACTACAGACACCATAACAGCACGATCTTCAACTGCACATCACTGTAAACGATAAAGAACTGCTGATGAAATCACGCTCTACGTGGAAAACGAACATGGCGAATGCACGGTCACGTCTAGAAACTTACGTTACAAAACACGAATTAGCTGATAAACACGATAGTCTATGTAAGTTTGGATCACGTAGTATTCCAAACCACTTAAGTACGTTTAAATTTGAATAGTAAACAGATACTATTTAATATCCCTATTTGATGATGATTTGATACACGACTGCTCTGTACAAATTACGGATTTAAAATGGCGGGTGAGTGAGATGAGTGAGTGAGCTACTTAATTGACCTACTTCAGAGATTCATTCAGTCCGCTCACTCAATAAAGTGACAAACAAACGATCGGATGTTTCCACTCACAAACACTAGAAAATTATGAAAAATAAATAAAGAATAAATTAATATTTCACAACAATTTTTTTCAATATATATATTAATCATTGTAAAAAATATTTAAAATATTTAGATCTATGTTCGAAATTAAATTCCCATAGCTTTAAAAATAAATCGTTATTTGCTTTTCAAAATTACTTCCGTCTCTTCTTCACTGCATTAGGTAGGATCTGAATGAGATACAAAACATAATATTCTTGTGCTAAAATTGCCAAAAAAAAATATATTTATATTATGTATGTAAATATATCAGAGTACCTACTGATGAATTAAAATAATAGATGCATGACAAGCTATAAAAAAATCTGATGGTGGAACAATGAAAAAGATTTATTAAGGGATACCACATCATGCGCAGCTCCCTAGAGATCGCGCCACATAAGTTGGCAGACGGCAAACTTGGAACTAAATTTGTCGTTTGTCAGCGTTGTGTTTTTTGCTCACTTTCTTTGTAATTTTTATGTTTGTTAAGTGATTATATGATATAATAAATTGATTTCCGGAGTTTCTTGTTAGTTCTTCTCCAAGCTAGGGGTCTCCGCTGTACTAACCTCGGTAAAAATATGTAAAGACAATGTTCAGTGCCATGTTTGAAATAGTTTTTTTAAATACATACATACACATCACGCCTGATTCCCTGTAGAGGGGTAGTCAGAGGGGTCCCCATTGGTCCCGATCCTGACAGACCACTTTCGCTTCATTGACATTCATACATCATCACATACTCTCTCGGCTGTTATAGATATTCCTAACGTCACCTTTTTCAATATAGCGTCTATCTGACTGTTATATGTCTTATTAGGCCGCCTCCTACGTAACCACCCTTCCATTTCATTCATATATATTCCGTTTGTCAATATATAGTTTTTTTAATTTACACTTTGATAACTTTCAAAGAGAGCTTATGATAGGGCCTATTTTGAATAAAATTATTTTGACTTCGATATATTAATTTGTTTTATTTGAGTTTATAGTTCTGCAACCAAAGACCGTTACAAATGAAACCTACATAATTATAATGTATCGAGCCGTATGGCACAGTGAGTGCTAGTTTTGGCGTGTTTACTGGCAACACTGAATTACGCAACTGTGGCGACACCTCCATCTGCCACCTTATGTGGCGCGATCTCTACAGAGAGTAAAATTAAAAACGAAATATAATTTATATGGTTATTTATTTTAAACACAAATCAACTATTTTAAACTACATGTTATTGCTACATAATTTACATTCTATACACAATTCACATTTGGCAATTATGCGGCCATCTTGGGAAGGGAAGAGTGTCCTTTATGTTGGTAACACCACAGAGTACTTGCAGTAATCTTTCTATGCCCAGACCGAAACCCCCTGTTGGGATATTACCAAACTTTCTCAGCTCTAAGTACCAGTTAAGATGTGATGAAGGGAGCTTTGCCTTGAGTTTCTCATAGTTATCCTCCCTGAGACTTCCTCCTACAATTTCACCTGTTATTGGTGCTAGTAAATCTAGAGCATCTACCTGTAATGATAAAAATATATATGTATTGACATTTAAACATCATACATTTTAAAGTATAACTTTCTACTGATAGGCAGATTATGCAGTTTTTTAATAATATAAACATTCATTAATTTCACAGTCATAGAAAAATATTATGGGTAATATATGAGCTATTTTATCACACTAGTTAGTGAGTACAAAGTAAGTCCACATTGAAAAGTGGTATTTGTTTGTATCTA
Organism: Leucoptera coffeella; assembly: GCA_030578115.1. Taxonomy (NCBI): domain Eukaryota; kingdom Metazoa; phylum Arthropoda; class Insecta; order Lepidoptera; family Lyonetiidae; genus Leucoptera; species Leucoptera coffeella. Next base: position 49,420 of record JAMBLF010000497.1, read on the forward strand.
TAAATATGTACATGTTAAAATGAATGTTATATAAAAACTAATATTGAATGTACTTTGTAAAGAAATTATTACCTTATCAGGGTCATCTGCTGTCTCCTTCATGTAAAATGATTTAAGCTTCTTCGGCCACTGAACTATGAAAACTGGGAGACCATTGCAGTGTTTAACTAGCTCTAATTCCTGTTCCTTATTCAAGCCTTCTTCAGTTGATTGCAATCCTTTTTTCTCCAAAATACTCTTTGCTTCATCATAGGTCAGGTAAGGAAACTCTTTGTCCAACCACAGAGGTTTAACATTACTCTTGTCTATGGCTAGTAAGTCAACCTCATTCTTATTGTAAATTTCTTTTGCTACATATTTTAATAATTCCTCAATAACAACTTGCAGTTGTTGTAGTCTTTCACAAAATGCTAATTCTGCTTCTAACATATAAAATTCAGATAGATGCAGTCTTGATTTAGAGTTTTCTGCCCTGAATGTTGGGCCTAGAGTGTAAACATTACCTACACCTCTACATACAGCTTCTAGGTGCAACTGACCTGACACTGTTAAAAAGGTTTTGGTACTAAAATATGTTGAATCTTTATCCTTTCCTTCTTGTGCCATTAATTTCAATGTTTCTTCATTATCCGGGACAATTTTAAACAACTCCCCTGCTCCTTCGCAATCATTTGAAGTCAAAATTGGAGTGTGAACATTCATATAGTTCCTATCATAGAAAAAGTCATTTATGCTTTTGATTATTGTGTTTCTTACCCTTAGCACTGATGAGAAATAGTTGGTACGAGGCCTGAGATGGAGGTATTGGCGCAAGTACTCTGGAGGATGCTTGGTTCTTGGGTTGAAAGGGTAGCCGTCTAATACAACACAGTCCCCGTGGACTTTCAAATCTTCAGCAACTATTTCCAACTGCCCTTTAGGTGTTTGAGATATTTTGCCCTTCACTTGAATGGAACTACCATAAGCTAATGCGTCATCTTTTAAAGATTTTGGCACTACAACTTGTAGTCTGTGTCCACAGGATCCATCGCTTACGTCGGCGAATACTATGCCTTTCATGACTCTCAGGTTTTTCACCCATCCCTGTAATATTAATATACAAATAGGTGTAAAGATTCACAAAATGTGTTTTGCCTTGTGCAAGATAATACAAGAAAATAACTAATTGTAGTACCTTAATTTCGGCAGTACTTCCAACCTGTGGATTACGAATTATGTGAGAAATTAGACTGTATTTTCTCGATACATTGAGAAGTACAGGAACTCTGAACTTTCTATTCAAAGTTTTTAACAACATTTTTGAGAGTTGTTAACATTAAGGTTCGTATAATATTTTTAATTGTTTCTAAGTATAAGACATAAAAGAAGATTTTGAACTAAACACAACATTTTCTTTTAATAATCTCTTAGAAATTAATATTTTTATGCTAAATAAACATAAATCACGATAAACATAACCTTTTAGTAGGAATTTTATTAAGACGTGCAACAATACTGCCAACATCAGGTTCTAGTATAGTATTGGATGTAATATATTATAGGTTTGTAGTCACTGGTTAGCTGGTTAGGAATATTTTATCCATCATAAGTTTTCACCTGAAATCCTGAAAATGTGTAAAGTAAATTATTATGCATTATAATATTAAGTATGCACATACCTTTATTCATTACAATCAATAGTAATCTGTGGAATAATCTAGTAAAAATTGATTCACCCACTGATACTCTTCAATGGATTGAAGTGATAAAATCATAATTGATTTTGTTATTCTTCGACTATACTTGCACATATTCTGCTATGAGCCAATTAAGATTATAAAGATTATAAAATTAGATTTATTACTCTAAAATGTCTAACGTTAAAACTGGTGAGCTCTTGGATTTCCAAGACTATTCCCCCGAAGAAGAACGCAGTGCTCGTATCGATGTGGAATCAACAACACACACAAACCAATACACTATTGGTAGTTCTATGACGAATCCAAATTATAATTTTGGCGACTCGAACGTCAATTATGCAGAACCTCCACCTGATGATAAACCTCCTAGTAAGTAGTAAAACTAGTAGTTATGTACTACGTGTAGATTTGATTTTTATTGCTTGCAATATTGGTTCATTGTTGTGTACATTTAACACGTAGACATACTGAAAGATTTTTATTTATTATCAGTTTAGAACAATATATTTCATTATAAAACATGTATGTGTCTAATAAGAAAACTGATGCCAGGGAAGGTAAGATTAAATTTGTTGTGGTACAATATGTATAATATTCATTGATATGAATCAATCTACTTTATCCTACCGCTTTTTAAACAGTACAGTGAAAAAACATTTATAGTCAAGGGTTTAATTATTGTCTCTCAAATGCTTGACTTGCTTACTTACTATACTTTCAACTAATTATTTGATTTTATAAATAATATATAAGCATATACATTCTAGTTATTTTTTTTGGAAATAATTCAACATCATCCGTTTTTTCAAATAGACAATGATTACAGTCAATAGATTGTGACCTGTGTACTAGATATGGCCATAAATTATATCCTTTGCAATTGACGAAATGTGTTCACTAGTGTTGTAAAGAACTCGAGTCTTTGAGTCCTAAATTTAGAGCTCGACTCTGCATTACACGACTCGACTCATAACAATAAGACTCTTAAGAATAAAGAACTCAAGTCTATATGAGCTCTTGAACGCGAGACTCGAGACTCGAGTCTTCTTTAGCGCTCGAGTCCTTTTTACGCGCCGAGTCGCGCTCGAGTTCTTTTCCGCTTTGAGTCATTCTTTTTAAAGCAGCCAATAAAAGGCTATTTTTGTGAGATATAATCATGTGTAACCAGAAGGAGATGTCGAAAAATAAATGAAAGAAGTAAATAAAATAAAAGGGCTATTTAACACTGAAACAATTTCCAAATTGGACCAGTAATTCCTGAGATTAGCGCGTTCTACCAAACAAATAAACTCTTCAGATTTATTATATAAGTATAGACATTTATTCTAAATAAATCACTGTCAGCATTTCGAAGACCAGTTTGAAGAAGACTCGAGCTCTTTTAAGACTCGAGCTCTTTTAAGACTCAAGCTCTTTATAAGACTCGAGTCACTCGAGTTCTATTTAAGGTTTCGAGTTCAATAATGGCGCTCGAGTCTTCATGATAGGACTCAGACTCGGCTCGACTCAAGACTCCGAGTTCAGTTAGTTCACTGAGTCTTAGAAAATTGAGTCGAGTCTATCGAATAAGACTAAAAGACTCGAGTTCTTTACAACACTAGTGTTCACTGACTAACTTGCAATGGATAATGGTATCAATATGTATGATATCCCTAATACATATTTTGTTTATTCTATACCATGTTCTGTTTTAAATCACTTAATGAACAGTAGAATTTGTCCTAAATAAATTGATCTTTGTCCTAAATAATATGGTAATAAGAAATTTTTTCCTCTTTCAGCCAACCACAATTTCTGGACCCTTGAATATTACCAAAAGTATTTTGATGTGCACACAAGTGAGGTGATTGAGAGGATAATTTCCTCTGTGGTGCCAACTAAAGTGGCCAGCAACTACTTTGATGAGAGAATCCAAGTGAAACCTGACCTCTATGGCCCTGTCTGGATATCTGTTACTTTGGTAAGTTTTCTGTTCTTTTGTAGCAGTTAATCTATAGAAATATATTCACTCTGCTACTTTCCTAGCAACTCTAGTCTCACAGATTTCTGTTGTTATTAATTGTCATGCAATTTCTGTACTTCACACTACTGCCTACCGTAATTGTATGAATAATGAGGCTTTTACTGTTGTACTGGCACATTTGTGAGCAATATAGAAAAATGGATGTCTTCTCTATCTATGTTTATTAATATGGAGGGGAATCTAGCTATGATAAGGAACTTCATAAGATATTCTACCCCATCAATACATATGCCTGAAACATATTGTTTTTTCAATAGGACATTGGAGATTAAGCAAAACTACAAAATACATATACATTGATATCCTTTAATCCCTTTTGGGGTGGACAGGGCCTCGGAGATGTAATGTAAACTTTTTAGTATAAATATTGGGGTTGTGTCATATGGAACATTGGTGACAAGTTGCTAGCCTATTGTGCAATAAATTCCATTTACCCCTAGACACTTCTTATGACATGCCGGGAGTGCACATCAGATAGTTAACAATCTTTTATGTTCCACCTAGCAAGGGACAAACCCTATAACTAACTTATTGTAATGTTCATGATTAAAAACTAACAGGAGTTATCGCATAAGTTTTAATATAATAAAGTTATCTTTATTATTTCCCCGACGTCTTGGCTACGTTGTAGTAGCCTTGGTCACGGGCAGACATTGAGTCCCGTAAGTAAGTCCGTTAGTTATTAATCATGAGTATAAATCGGGAAACTCTTAAAACTATAATAATTTTTATGTTATTATATCATTTGATTATTATTGCAGATATTCACAATAGCAGTCAGTGGCAACATAGCGAATTACCTGCAGCATGTAAACAAAGCGGTGCACTGGCGGTACGACTTCCACCTGGTCTCATATGCAGCCTCCGCCATCACCTTTTACGTGTGGATAGTGCCACTGGCGCTGTGGGCTGCGCTCAAGTGGACTATTAATGAGGCTCAGGATGAGGAAGCCATACAGGTATGATGGAGCACTAATGCTTATTAAATGTCATCGATTTGTAAGACCTCTAATGCTTATGGTTAGTTAAAAAAAATTTATCTTGTTAGTTAGACATTATTAAATGTACTTAGCAAGGGGCTAGTTCAATTGGGGTAATAATGTGCAATATTATTATTACCTGTTTTGAAAAAATGCAAAGGTAAAAAATACAAACATCAAAATACAGTTCTAACAACTGTTTGGTGCTATATATTATTAGTTCATTTTGCTTTAGTTATTATGTCAACCTTAATCTTGATTTTAACCAAAATATCACAAATCCACATTCTTTTTTCCAGAGCAAATCAACACCGACAATGATGTCTCTGTTTTGTCTGTACGGCTACTCTCTGTCCATATACATTCCTGTGGCTATTCTGTGGACAATCCAAGTGTCCTGGTTACAATGGATGTTGGTGCTAATGGCGGCTTTCATGTCAGGCGCTGTCTTGATCTACTGGCTTCTACCTGTGCTGAGGAAATCTAGGTATTTTGTTTTTCTAGTAGCTTCTATATTAGGTGTACACTTTTTGTTAGCGGCAGGGTTTATGTTGTACTTCTTTCATGTACCTAGCACGGCGGATTTGCCTAAATTAGTGCCTACCAGCGCTCCGTAAAGCTTTTAAAGTTTTGTATTGTAATTTAGCTGGATTGATGTTTCTATGTCATGTTCAGGTTACTATTAAGTAGTAGAGGATATTTAAACTATTATTTTATAGCCTTAAATCATACACATCAACGCCATGAGCAGTACTAACTCTATAATTACCTATTCATTGGATAGTATGATGTGATATGTTAAAAAGATTGAATTGTTAATTTTTAAAATGGTTTATCGCTATAATTTTATTGTTTACAGCTTTTTGGTATATTTTTTATGTTAAACTATCAATAGAATAAAGTGTCTTAGTATTGTATAATTTTCAAATAAAAATTATGTATATGTTGCTGTAAGATTCATTCCTTTTAGGTATGTATGTTTGTGTTGCGTATTAAAAGCATTGAGTATGAATTATTAATTTAATGTACAATATTTAATAAATATACTAAATTATATAGATATTTGTTTTATTTATTACCTGTATAATTATATAAACATTAAAATGTATTGGATACATTAATTTCAAGGCGAATAGAAGAGCATGTGTAAGAAATTCATAGGCAACACCCATTACAATAGGATACCATGTCGTCATATAAGGTCACTGCTAACTTATGTATTTTTAAAGAATCCTCCGTTTCGAAAATAGACAATTTAACTGTACAAATCTACTGAGATGTATCTAATGGATCAATAGTAGTAGACTGACAAAACGAATATATTATGTGGGTGAAGATCTAAGGGACCGGCTAAATGACGACGACATTTTAAAAATGGTGCCGTTAGAAGTATGTACATATAACAGCCGTGTATGAGGTGTGTGAGTGTAAATGAAGCGAAGGAGGTTTGTCCTTATCGGGTCAGATGGGGCTGCGTGATCACTGCCTACCCCTCTGTAAACGGGTGTGATATGTATGTATGTACAATCTAACTGCCTCCAAGTTCTAATGGTCGTGAATATTTATATAAGTACAGTTATAATAAAAGCCACATAAAAGCTTATTAATTTAATCAGTGATAGAGAACGTATTAAAGCTCTGCAGCCATACGCCCTGGGCCGCTGTGGATGGAGCCTGTTCATCATCAGACCCTGGCTGGACACTGGTCAGCAGTTCTGACAACATGGTACCTGGGAAACAGAGATACATACATTTTATAATCATCCGTAAATGGTTAACCAATTGAATACTAAGTGAATCAATCAATCAGCCTATGACAGTCCACTGCTGGACGTAAGCCTCCCCAAGGTAACGCCACAAAACACAATCACTCGTGGCCCTCAGCCAACCACTACCAGCGACCTTTTTCAGGTCATCGGTCCATCTGGCAGGGGGCGTCCTACACTATGTTTACTGTTACGTGTACGTTTAGCTACACTACGTTTAAGTGAATAATTTAAGGTAAACGACTATAGGCTATTCGCGTTAAGTAAATAGTGACGTCATGATATTCAGAAGTTAAACTGGCCAATGAGACGATAGTTAATGAGAAAAGGAGTGACATTGACCAATAACAGACAACCCTCATACAATCTCATTGGTTAAATCGCGGGGACATCATGACGTCACTATTTTCTTAATGCGAATATAGTATAATTATTTACCACTTATTTTGTGTCCAGGATTCCTCAAAGACTATAAGAGCTATGGGAAAACTAAGGGTCAATGAATATATCGGGTGGTATTCCTGACAGAAATATTAAATTCTATATTTTAAGAGTATATTGGTGACCGTCGTGGCGTAAACTAAATGAAGACTAATCGTGGTAAAGTTTAATTACCATCGGTGTAAGGGTTAAGAATAAGTAATGTATTTTTGTATCTACTATAGTAATATAAATACACATCGCGCACTACTCCTTACAGAGAACCATGTGACCCTTACTCCACTAATTCATTTTATCCACAATATTACTTCAGTAGCGATAAATTAATACTCCAGTAGCCGTAATATAACACTTTTAGCACTCCTCTAACAAATTTAGGCCACTGAAGCGCTATCGAACTACATGTGTAGTGCTTCTGCGTCTAAAGTACAAAAAAGCTACTCCGCTAATCAAACGTCCGTCAATGTCAGTTTAATAGCTTTATATTATTTACTCCACTATTGACATATCTGTACTTTTAGTTGCCACTGAAGCATCACTGACTCACTATTGAAGTACAACTGGTACAAAATTTTAGCAGAGTGCCAATTTTACAGCCGAGACGCAGTTGTGTGACTGTCAAAGTTAATTAGTGGAGTAAGGCCTTATGTCTTTCTTAAATATACGGTAACTTGCACATACCCTTGACAAAAAATCATACCCGGATTTTATTCGTATTCACTCATTAACTAGACCCACTTACACGAACTAAAAAATGTAAGAACATGTAATTTTTTTATGGTTACTCACCATAAACTTCACCAAGACCCATTTCATCCTCAGCGCTGTTGCATGCTTCAACGAATATCTGGTAGTGGCCCTCAAAGTGACCCAATTGGGCACCAAACTCTATGTCACTGAGTTGCCACTGGTATAAAAGTCTGATGCCGGCCCTACATACCGATTTGAGATCAGATATTCTCACATCATCTGAAAGGTTATAAAATAGATGGTTATAGTGTATTCGCGTTAAGAAAATAGTGACGTCATCACGTCCCCAAGAATCGACCAATGAGAAGTGACAACGGTTGTCTGCGATTGGTCAATGTGACTTCTTATCTCATTAACTAACATCTCATTGGTCAGTTTAACCTCTGCATATCATGACGTCACTATTTACTTAACGTGAATAGCCTATAGTTATAAACATTGTTTATTTTTTTACATACATATGCTTCACGACTTGTGTATACACACCCTTTTTTATTATGGCGGGGTAGTCGGAGGCTTGAATGCCCATCTCCGAAATTTCGAAGGCATGTTAGGTATGGGTCATTCGAAGCCCGCGTGTCACTAGATAGACAGCACCCAACGTGATAGGTAGTGAACCGTATCGCCGTATATAGGCACTGACTATTACCTATGCTGAGGGATAGGCAGGTTTCCTCACGATGTTTTCCATATTTATTTCATTTTTTTACTTTTATTTTATATCGAAAGGGGTCAAGTTGGAAGGGATAGGCTGCATATAACTTATACAAATCAAATTGTTGAAAATCTTCCCAAGGCGAATTCTCAACCTCGAATAGCGTGAAGAACAGAAGAGCATGTATGAGAAGGTTAATAGATGACCGAAGAAAATTATGTCTTAGTGGTTCGGAATACTCCAAATTGGTAATACAAAAAACAAAAAAGCATTCACGACTATTTACCCTTGCGGGGTAGTCAGAGATTCAGGTATCCATCTGCACAATTGCGAAGGTAGTAATTCTATGGACACCTCGAACCCACGTGTTGACCAGATAGGCAGTACTCAATGTGACAGGTGGTAAGCCATGTCGCCATTAACAAGCACTACTATTACCTGTTCGGGGTAGGTTTTCTAACGATGTTGTCCCTCACCGTAGTATTCGTATACCGTAGTCAACCGTAGTTATAAATCAATATACATAGTATAAAACAAAGTCGCTTTCTCTGTCCCTATGTCCCTTTGTATGCTTAAATCTTTGAAACTACACAACGGATTTTGATGCGGTTTTTTTATAGAGTGATTCAAGAGGAAGTTTAATATGTATAATAACATCCATTAAATAGTGGATTAGGTTATATATTTTATACCCGTGCGAAGCCGGAGCGGGTCGCTAGTTGGTTATAATTTGGGGAAAGAACTTCATGGTGATAGTAATTCTGGGTATATTACTATTAGTAATGAATATGTATGACTCACCTAATTGTCTAGAATTCTCGCTAAGCATGTTAGCGCATATGTAGAGGGCATACACTATGACTTGACTAAAAACAGCACTGCAATCACATCTGCAACAGATATAAATATATAGAAGATTCACTCTTTAATACCTTTTAGGGTGGACAAAACTATGGAGATATAATACCTCTTTGGTTAGTTTTAACATTAGTATCGGGGTCGTGATGGAATAGATATAGTATATAGGAGACAGATTGTAAGCCCAACAAGAGTTTCAATTGACCCCTAGTCCCTTATCTGTTTCCATGGACAGGACAAGCTAGACTACTTTCAAACCGACTCTATACGTACCGACGAGTGCGTATCTTAGATACCGTGTACAAAAAGTATTTAAAAGGGCTTCAAATAAATTGGTCGGCTCAACTAACCTCTAGCGTTATATTATATCATATTCGGGTACGATAATATTGAGTCTCTGTCGCGTATAATAGTACTCGGCAGATGTCAAAGTATGAGTGATATGACTTTTTTTCATTGGTAAGACAGAAGACAGATTCATACTAAAAAAGCCAACATTATCCATCTAGTCATGACCTCAAGTTGGTAAACGCGAAGGCTTTCAAATCAAACGAAATATCAGTCCAATTTAAATGACATCTCGTTCTGTCAGTCATGCGTCAATTTCCATGACATTAGAGTTTACCCTAGACTCTTTGACAGTCTGGGTAGAACGGCAGCTAGTTAAAAGGAATTAAAGGTCGTTAATCTATATGTATGAAGGTATATTTTAACTTACACATTTTTCTCCTGACTAGATGGTTGGAAGTCTATTGCCGTGTACAAGGCTATTAGGTCGGCTGTAACTTCTACGGCGGCGTCACAAGAACTGTTTTTCTCTATACATTTCAGGGCTGTTTCAATTTGCTTTAGAAGGACTTGTAGTAGGCACGTACCTGTAAAGAAAGGCAAGTATAAGTTGGTAGTAAATAAAGGTTATTTATTGTTTTAATAGGAATAAGTAGTATTCAATAGTTTGTTGTAGATAAGAATAGTTTTTTTATTAATCTCGGCCTGAGTATGTACTATAAATAGAAATTAAATATTCGTATTTTATATGTGATGTCCATCCTTCTCCACAATAATATACAGGATGGCGCATTCAAATCGGTCAGTTTGGGAAAGTCTGGAACTATAAGACATGCGAAGATTTGTTCTTAGAAACCATGTCACCGATTATGATAAAAAGAATAACTCCATTCATACTTTATTTAAAAAAATAACTGTATCCAGTTCGAGAATCGAACCCGATTGCTTTGAAAAAAACTTGCTCTTTTAAATATCGATTGTATAGGTCTTAACCTGTAAATGTCTCTCTGAAACATTATGTTAAAAATGAATAAAATGGGTTTGTTGACATGTTTCCTAAGAATAAATCTTAATTATGTCTTATAGTTTCAAACTTTCCCATACTGACCGATACCGATATTATTATACAATATGCGCCAACTACTACTTCTTCTGTTAGGTACTGACTATCTTATTAACACGTATGTTTGAGATTTACTTCTGCTAAAATGTATGTATGATGTATGGTAAATATGTTCGATTTCATACCTTTTTTGTACAACAACACTCCTTGGTCATAATCCGTCCTTAGATTACCACTGGTGTTGCCACAGCAAAAATCAGCCTGCACACTCTTGAATGTTGCCAGCATTTTTAACAACTTTATCATAAAGCACACTACACACGACATTGGTCTTCCTTCTATTATTGTTTTCAGTACATTTAGCAGTTTCGTGTACAAAATTGATTTGTAACTGTCCTTGTAAACCCATATATTAGTCAATAAACTACAAATTGATCTTACTAAACCACTGTAGTACACTGTACTACTGGTATTTACTAGTAATTGGCATACTCGGTCGTATTCTTCTACTATTTCCTTTAATTGATCTAAAGGTATCTCTACACTATTTACTGCTAACACTTGAGCATAAGCCATTGTTACCCTTCTGAGCAAAATCGCTTGTTCATCTTTGTACAGACATCTGGAATGAAAAAAACAGCCAACATTTACACCTCTCATTAACTAACAAGATAAACAGGGATAACCTTGATCATTTTTAAGAAGTATAACTAACTTAATTTTTTAACGTATTCATTTGTTAGTCATTTCTTACTATAATTTTTAAGTGTCCAAATCTTTTGTATCAATACCTATCTCGCGTCAAGAAGACTTGCATACATACATACACATCATGTCCATGGTCATACAGAGGTGTAGGCAGACCCCACGTGTCAATCTTAGAAAAGCAAATCCGCTTTTTTGACCTCCATACACATTTTCATACAAAATCAACAGTTATGATTAGTTCTAATGCCACAATTATTCAGTATATCATCTATATAATCTAGACTATTACTTGTGGTAATAAACTCACTCACCCAGCTCTCAATAAGTCTTGTTCACACACTGATAAGTACTTGGTTGTACTGTCAATGTACTTTTGGTCCATTTCCTTCAGGAAAGATGAGGTCAGACGCTTTGATATATCTTGTAGTTCGCTTTTGGTTATACTTATTGCCTTTGTCAGGGTTTTACTTATCTGAAATTGATATATGGACAAGATTTAATTTAATGCAGTTGTATAAATTATATAAATAAATTCACTACGGGAAAATAGGGTCTACTGTGCAATGAATTAACTGTCACTTATATTCTATATCAATACCATCTCAAACCTGTACTCACAGAGAACACACTTCATTGACATACATATTAATATACAATAAAATCACACATATTTGGTTAAAAACGTAATTATTATAATATCAGTAATTACTTAGATTTGTACAGTACTAGATACAACAGTATTCTTACACATTTCCTTAAAAACGGGTCTACCTACATTCCCTATTTTTCTCGCTCCAGAAAAAGCTCTTTTGCTTCATTAACAATCACATTCAAACATGAACTTGTATTAAAGTTTTAAGAGATTCGTGATTTGTACTTACGCCATAAGTCCCGTTAGTTATTAATCATGAACTTGCATGTTTTAAGTTAACTTACATTTACAACTTTATCAGACATCCTAGCATCGGAATCTTCATTAACAGCCAGAGCACTTAAATCCTGGTAAAATTGCTTCAGATCTACTTTCTCTATGACCTCCTTTGTGGTATCATTGGCTGCTAACCGGTGGAAAGTGCTGTATATCCTGCATTTGGAGTAAGTCTGGTCCGGAGCTTTCCTTAACTTCTCATTGTGACGCAGTGGTATTGAACTGTCATCCTCCTCTTGCAGTATTAGAGGTAATATGTGTTTTAATTTGGACGGTTCTGTAAGAAACAATAAGAATACTATATATTTTAAGTAACATTTACAATACTTATACTAGTATATGCATAATATATATAATATCAGTACTATTGTTGTATCTACTAGGCTGTCCACCCAAAAGGGATTTAAGGACCTGAATGTATATGTATGTATGTATATATGCATCCACTACATGACCCCTATCCCTTGCAGCGAAGTCAGAGGTTTAAGCGAGTCCTTTTAAAACTACAGAGTAATACCTCAATACCAATATTTTAACTAAATAGCATCTTGTTACATGTAATAAACCGTTTACGCCTTTAAGCTTAAGTGAATAGCAACCTGTCCACAATATTAAATATCAGAAATAGTTTGTTTTTGATGAATTCGACGTAGGTTCGTTGTTTGGTGCTTGAATCTGTATCAGTGGGTACAGAGTTCAAATCCCGCTTGACCATGTACCAAAGGAAATGAAGTTTGATGAATTTCTATGAACATTTTTGTAATAAAAATATATTTACAAAATGCATAATAAAAGGTAAAAGTTAACGCTTGGAAATGGCGACATGGCTTACCAGCTGTCACATTGAGTACTGACTATCTGGTCTACATGTAAATTGCTATCTTCGCAATTGCGGAGATGGAAACCTGAACCTCTTACTACCCCACAAGGGTTAATGGTTATGAACGCGTTTGTATTACAGTGTCTATCTACTAAGAAAAGGACAGAACAATATTTTTATTACCTTTTCTATAATTCTTAAATAGCTTAACTAGGACTAGATTGTCTTCTGTCTGTGCACAGCTAGATGCCACCTTGACGCGCCTTTGACCAGGAAAGACATCACGTTGTATGCTAATATTATTGTTGTTCTTCTGACTGCAAAGTTATTAAAAGGTTACTTATCATAATATTAATAAATGGCATTTTTAAGTACAATTCCCACTTTGTCTACTCACATACACATACACGTTATGATATATGATATAAAATTCTATGAAAGGAAATAAATGAAAATACTGAATAGCTATGTTTGATGTTGTTGTTGCCCCTGAAAAAACCGATAAACATTATTTTAAGAAAAATCATCTTTTTCAATGTGAAAGCTTCCTTGCTACGTGCGTGTGAAACCCGTTTCGTGATATCTCAAAAGAATACATATAGAAAGCTTTTTTTGCTATGTATTGTTCCAAACACCCGCATCCTAAACTACGTAACAAACAGTTTTTTTTCTTGTATCAAAAGTTACGATTTTGTCTTTATCGGTTCTGCCAGGCGCAACAACGATGTATACTTTTTATATTTTCTGTATATTTCACCAAATAAACACATGAGAGGTTTGAGTGTCCATCTCTGTAATTATGGATTAATTGATTATATGGCCTATTCCAGATAATCACTCTTTAAATGTGGCAAATTGTGTGGCCAATTATAATAATGTATTAAACTTGTTTGCTTACCTCATACTTATATCAGATGCGGCTACTGTCACTTGTGTGAGTTTCACTTTAGAAGATTCTAGCATCCTGCATCTCTCTTTAACACTTACTATTTCTAAGTTCTGGAATGGGACAGAATATCATGCATTATACAAGTTTATAAATGAGGATAGTTTCACTAAGAAACACATCCAATAAATAAGAACTAATATATTAAATATTAAACATATTGGTTACATTCAATACTTTTTTAAGCTTGTAGACTGATATTGAAAGCAAAACATCTTTGAAACCAATTTACAGTCTTACACCAAATTTCAAATGTTCAGTTAAGGTTATTCATCTAATTAAGTAATAAGAATACAAATACTTAACATACCTTAAAATCTAACTGAGTCCTCAAATTTTGCATTTCATTCTGTACAACATTCAACTTAGCAGTCCATTCTGACTGCACCTTCTCCTGTGCTTTGATCTTCTCTAGCCTAGCATTGTCTACCGCAGTCTGACAAGTTTTCAATTGAGTGCGCAAAATGGATGCTTCACCCTCCTTTGTGACACATTTCTCTAACAGCTTCCCATTATCAGCTTTTAACCTTGCATTTTCCTCTTGCAGCTGTCTAATCTGTTTGAAAACATAGTCTGAATCACCTTTATTACATATATCTTCATTTAAAATTAATTCATCTGTAAACTCCATTTCATGAGGTTCTGCTGCTGTTTTAGCAGTGATACCAGGAAGAGGGGAAGATATTCGCGCTCCACGGTCTTTGAGTTGTGTGGAAATGCAATTTGAAGTGTTCTTTGTGGGTTTGATAAACTTAAATTCAGTTTTTGATGTTGAAGGTCCTGGTTCTTGGAACATTTGGGTGCTCGTGGACTTTGGTTGCATGCACATGCTGTAATCTGGTAATGTACTGGTCTCCGGGTTGTTGTAAGCTTCTTCACATGCTTGGCTTGCCAGCAACAGGATCTCGTCATCGTTATCATCACCCCAAGAATTGCCATGGCTACTGGATGCTACGAAAGTAGTGAATTAAATATTAGAAACTTAACGTGCAAACTATACATAAACTATAAATATCAGGTCATTTACCTCTCTGCACAGAGTTTTGACTTAAAGGGAAATTATGATCAGTAAAGGTTACATCAAGTTTCGGTCTTTTTCGTTCGCCACCTTGTTGGTGAAAGTTAAATCTTTTCGACATTAGATCGCAAGTTTTATGGCACCAGATAAACCGGTGTTTACATTTATTAAAAATGCTGTTATAATGTATTTACTGAGTTATAAAGTTTTAATCGTTTTGAAACAAATATTGGCACGAAAACAAAACAGTATAAATAAAAATATATTTTTTTATTAGTAAAGTGTTAAGGTAATTTTCGACGTATGTTCAGCATTCTTCTTGGATTAATAAATCTCACATCCGTGTAAGAAAACAAAGAACTCATTCTATATTAATACAATCATAGCATACCAAATATCATTTATTTCGATTATGAACTTAGATAGTAATTATTTTTAATTAAGGTCCTATGTCCCCTATATGGTATGCACAGTGCTCCGCCATCTCGATCGGTCTTGGGCTTCGCGGTTGACTTCATTCCACGTCTTTCCAATGGCCGCCGCTCTTGCGGTGATCGACCGCCGCCAGGATTGCTTAGGGCGGCCACGCTTCCGCTTTCCTTGGAGATTCCAGTCTAGGGCTTGCCTCGGAATGTGTTCGTGGTTCCTTCGGAGCGTGTGGCTTCTGCTGGTCGATCGGTGTCTCATCGCAGTGTTCCCACAGATTTACGTTAGAGATTTTCTCGGGCCAGTATATACCGAGAATACGGTGAAGATAGCGGTTAACGAAGACCTGAAGCTGTCGCGAGATGGTTTTAGTGACCTTTCATGTTTCACAACCGTACAGCAATATGGTTTTCACATTGGACCGGAATATCTTGAGCTTAACTCTCATAGTCAATTTCCGCGATTGCCATACAGGACGGAGCTGTGCAAAGGTCGATTTGCCTTTGGCGATCCTCGAAGCGATGTTTTCTGCGGCCCCTCCAGTTTCGGACACTACACTACTGAAGTAGGTGAACTTGTGGACTCTCTCTACCCCCTCCGTGCCGATGAGTAACGGTAATGAGCTCGTCGCTCCACACCTCATTTCCTGGGTTTTCCGTGTGGTAACTCCAAAGCCTTTCGCTGTAAGTAGTCCAATTTGGCTTGCATGTCGGCGCGCGTGTGGCTCAATAGGCATAGATCATCGGCATAGTCCAAGCCCTCCAAGACGTAATATGGTAATATCTTAAATAATAATACTTTAATAAAATGCTAACTGGCTGCTTTAGGTCCCGCCATGTCACAAAAGGACATTTTATGTGCGTGAAATTCTATCGGCAACGAAAAGTGTTCAACACGAACTAAAAGGTACGAGGTAATGCACATAAAAATGCAAGCACGACATTTTACGAGCATTAACACTTGAGGGGTGCTTAGAGGTTTTCATGAAAATCTTTGATTGTTTAATGTGCGTTTCGCTAATGTGTTTTTATTGGGAAAAGTTATTTGAATTCCTGATTTGATTTGAAGAAGATAATTTTTTAAGTTAAGTGTTCATTTCAGTGATATGCATCGGTTGCTTTATTATATAATCATTCATTTTGTTCAATATATTTTGTACTAAAAATATAACTTTGGTGATTGCTGACATTTGTAAAGGTTTTAACTTTTTTTTACTAATACATCACGCCCATTTCTCTACAGTCGGATAGGCAGGATCCACTTTTGTCTCTGATCAACCACTTGGCGGTAATAGGTGCTTCTAATGTTAAACGTGTATTTGAATGTCGTGTCCCTTCATTACCGTCATAATATATATATATATATATCTCGTACAGTAAATCCGCATCCGAATAATATGTCCAAACCATTGAGATTTCGTTTTTCTATCAAATCATTTTAAATATTATTATAGTAAGTTTAGAAAGTATTTTATTGTAAGTTATCTCATTAACGCATCGCTAATGAGTATTTTAAAAGGCGTTTTTTCTTTACAAAAGTGTTGTGTGTAAATACAACATAACACTATTGTGTATATTTTTCATACTTGACACAAGTTGTATCTTATGAATTTTTACTATGTATACAAACGCTTGATTAGCAGAAACCCAACTTTATTTATTAGTTCTTACATACATTTTTATAATCACGTCGTTTAATCTCTTTCGAAAGATTTAATGGTATTTAAATCATGCCTGGATGGAGCAAGAGAGAGGTAGTTAACTTAACATATTGTTTGAAAACTAAACAGTCGTCATACAATTTGGTGCATCACATCAGATGAATTTACAGGCGTACTGATTATATAAGTGATGGTTCCTTCGATCTTATATTTAAGGATGTTTTTTGTCAAACGTGTATAACACCTTAGCTAATATTAATTGAAAGCGATATTTGACGGCCGGTATTCATAGAGTTCGTTACAGACTTTCATTAAAAAAAAAGCAGTTTAGAGATCGCGCCACATACGGTGGCAGTTGGAGGCGTCGCCACAGTCGCGTAATTCAGTGTTACCAGTAAACACGCCAAAACTAGCACTCACTGTGCCATACGGCTCGAAACATTATAGGTTTCATTTGTAACGATCTTTGGTTGCAGAGCTATAAACTCAAATAAAACAAATTAATATATCAAAGTCAAAATATGTTTATTATACTATTTCAAACATGATTAATAATTAACGGGACTTATCCTTCTTATTATATATTACATATATTATGTGTTCCTTCACTCTGTCCGCAATAGACCGTTTAGTCTGTTCGACATAGGATTTCCCACAGCTGCAATCAATCTTATACACACCCTTATATCTTATATCATGAGTATAAATCGCGAATCTCTTAAAACTATTATTTCAAACATGGCACTGAGCATTGTCTTTACATATTTTTTACCGAGGTTAGATCAGCGGAGACCCTAGCTTGGAGAAGAACTAACAAGAAACTCCGGAAATCAATTTATTATAATCACCCTTAACAAACATAAAAATTACAAAGAGTGGGCAAAAAACACAACGCTGGTAATACTAAATTTACTTTTCATACAAAATAACACGCAATGGCGGAAACGTCAAATTTAGTTCCAAGTTTGGCTACTGCCACCGTATGTGGCGGGTACTCTACGCGAGCGAGTCGCTGTGGTTTGCGCTTCTTTTCAATTATTTTAGTTTGCTTTCGAATTTTGCAAGAAGTACTCGTGCATCATGTCTATCGAATATAAACTTGGAGATTTGGTTTGGTAGGCTTTAAATTTCATAAGTTTATTTTACTTATCTAGGTTTATTTATTTGTAAAATTTATTTATAAACATCGGTGATTTGTTTCAGGGCGAAAATGAAGGGCTTCAGTCCATGGCCCGGCCGGGTAAGTCTCTTTTATTAATTGTTATGCTAAAGAATCGTATTACATAGCAGTAGCCGTTATATTGGTTTACCAATTAGTATATTTTACACGGAAAGTCAGGAATAAGTCTTAGGCGGGAAACATTTTTTGGTTATATTTGTAACTTGTTTACTCGACAGCTAGTACCGCAAACACACCAAGCGTCATGTTAAAATTGTCTTCGATTTACTTTCTGTACCGTTATATAGACCATCTTACTAGCTATGTTCTCCCAAAACTACTATCTGCCCAAATTATCTGACCTAAATTGAATAGTCTCTTTGAAATGGATGCTACATTTTAGTCTGAACATCCTTAGGTACACCTATCACTGTGAAAGAGTAATTTTGGTAATCACATAAATTTTACAATAGATAAAATTGTATTCACAATACAATAAAAAAAACACAATTTAATAATGTTTTTATGACCAAGGAGATATGTCTTAGAGATTTTGACCCACCCATTAGGGAGTAAAGGCTTGGGTATATGTAAACTACTCACTCAGACGAACTGCAAGATACAGGTACACCCCATAGGCCACACAACGAAAATGGTCCATATATTTTGAGAGACTAACCATCTTGTTTGATCTTTTCCAGGTGTCAGTACCTACTCCGGAGCTGAAGATGCCAAAGAAGGCTCAGAACGTCCAATGCATCTATTTCTTTGGAACCAATAACTAGTAAGTAGTGTTAACCAGTTGTACCAACCGCAATTGATAAATATGATAGCCAGTCGAATAAGCTAGTTCAAAAGGATAGGTAACTGGTAGTCATAGATTTAAAAGTGTTCAATCATTGGCACTACAGGATATATAACCATGTAGATACAGTTTATACCTAGAAATGAAAAGTGCCACCTACCCATATTTAAATAGGTAAATGTTCAAGCCATCCCATTAATGTGTTATATGGGGAACGATCTTGTCCTAATCCCTACTAATAAGCTACACTCTGAAGCTTCCGCCTTAGCTTTTTTTCAACATGGAACCTATTTGGTTCTACTGAAAATGACCTGCAATATTACTTGAAAGACCTGTTGAAGCCCAGGGGCCCAAGATCACTAATCCTTGTTGCAAAATATCAGTTCAATATCAAATCAGTAATAGTGTGAAGTAAGTAGTGGATTAGCAAAAGTGAAAATTTCATCATTTGTGGAATTTGACATTTTGGCCAATTAATGGTGGGCCTAGGGCCATATGCACTTGATTTCTCATCAGACGCATTCCCCTGCCAGATTAGAATGTGGCACTGGCTTTGATTGCTCTTCAGTATTAATGAGCTCGATTTAATAAATAAACATCACTACCATTGTCCCTTGCAAGGTAGTCAGAGGTTTTTATGTTATCTCCACAATTGCAGTCAGTTCTTCTATAGTTACCTCTATCTACACCAAATAGTACCTAATGTGATAGGTGTTAAATCATAACTGTGATCAGAGGAATCATAACTGTATTGTGTTTTCCACACAATGTTTTCCCTCAATGTAATAATTAGCTACAAAAGTTTATGGTTTTAGGTTACATTAATTTGTAAGCCTATACGGGGGTCGCTTCGGAAAGCCTGTGAAGACACTAGGTGTCTTCTGGCGGGTGCTGGGCTGGCTGGAATAGTCAGCAATATCACACAAAATGGTCCCAGTGGGGACTAATTGCGGAAACCACGGAGCCCAATAAACTAAACTGAACTTAAAACTAAAGGCTTTACAGAACCTCTAAGACATTTGTCATATCATTACTATCGCATAGATAGAGATCACATTAAATAATTAATTTTGAAGACCTCCGTGGTGTGATTGGTCAACCACCTTAACACTAATCCTGAGGTCCTGGGTTTGATCCCCAGTGGAGGCAGAGTTAAGAACCTACGCTTTTCTTCTGCTTTCCAGTCTGGTTGTTGTTTATATATTCTATATGTATATGTATTTATCTATGTATATTAAGTATATATTTCTTAAATATAAGTCTTAAATGATCTTACCAAGGGGCTAGTTCAATTGGTGTAATAGTGTCTTTTCACCCCCTAGTCTCTTAATCAACCACTACCTGCTAGATCCTACATTATATTGATCAAAGTATGCTTCCCTTCCTCCTATGACATACCATAAAGACAAGCACTTAATTAGCATTTTAATTATGACCCAGACAATTATAGTAATCTTATAGGTCTCATAATATAATGATTATACAGTTACATGTTAATAATGTTGTTTTGTACACAGTGCCTGGATTGAAGAGCACAACATCAAGCCCTACAATGACTTCAAGGAACAGCTGATCAAGTCCTGCAAAACGGCTGCCTTTAAAGAGGCCATCAACCAGATTGAGGACTACATTGAGCACCCTGAGGTAAGCTACAACTATGACCATTTTTGGTGCTTTCTACCTGGTATTATATGCTCTATTCTGATGTGTATATCTATCTACAAATTATTTGATTGAATCAATCAATTAATTAGCCTATGTCAGTCCACTGCTGGACGCAGGCCTCCCTAAGGTTACAACACAAAACACGATCACTTGTGGCCCTCAGCCAACCACTACCAGTGACCTTTTTCAGGTCCATCTAGCAGGGGGGCGTCCTACACTACTTATCTCATTCTTATTGAATGATAGAATTCAAAAAGTCCTGATGGAAAATATTTATATGTACATATTAATTTCTTATTGAATTATATAATTAAAAATAGTGTGAAAAGGGAAAGTTGCGTTTTAAAAGATGTAGTGCCTAAGATTGAAAAGGACATGCCTCAAGGATCTGGACATGTTATGTGGATTAATGATAGAAGAATGACAAAAGTGATATATGTGGGTGAAGTGGAAGCGTGGTTGTGATGGGGCCAGCCGAATGAGACTTATTATAGTCAGATAGACAGAATTAAGGGAGGACATAATAAAGGGTGATGTTAGAAGAAACGCAGAGCGTGTATGAAGAGGTGTATAAGGTGTATAAGTGTCAATGAAGCGATAGTGGATTGTCAGGATTTGGACAGATAGAAGTTGTGATCTCTGCCAACTCCTTTGCAGGGCAATGTGTATATTTTTTATCTTCTGTCATTTGCGGTAGTCATATCATCTTAACAATTAAGTCATAATAATGGTTTTGCTACATGTTGTCAGCACTCAACTTATACCATTAATGAACAGGTATAAAGTAAAGCAGTTTCCAATAGTGTCTAATTTGGTTGAACTTTAGTCAATTGCAAATTTATTATATATTGATCAGATCACTTTGCTTGATGTTAAGCGCTATTCAAGCAAACCATTTTTAATAAGTTGCGAAAACACTTAGTCTGCTAGTATAGTAACCCAGTGAGCTATCCATGATACCTAGAATGAATAGGTGCCCATTGAAATTACAATATTATGAGATATTCAGTCTGTTGGATATCATCCTGACTCGGGTTAGAGAAGCAAAAAAACGGGTTCTATTAATCTGTTACTTTTTTGGATTGATTTTTCCTCATGGCTTCTCTGTCTTCCACTTCACCAAGTCGTTTTATATAAAAATTTTGTACCAAAGCTGCATGTTGCATTAATGGTGCTATAGCATCCATATAGCATTTTGTGGACAAAATAAGTTATGTTATGTATCAAAACCAAAAATTTATAATTAATGAAATTGAACATACTGTGATGTTCCCATGGGATACACCTTGCATTCTAAATCAATGGCTTATTCTGTGAGGATCTGGGGCCCAAGTTAAAATTTGAGTATTGCTACGCTTCACTTATTGCAACGACTTTGTATCATTATTGAATTATGGTTTTGTTAAAAGGCATTAGTGAACTTTGGTTACTGGTTAATTGTCCTTTTCCGCTTCCACCACTTGCATGCAAGCTGATGCTGTAAGTTAATTGGGTGTCTGTCTGTCTTTTGTTTTGCGTAGAAAATCGCTCAATTTCATCCTTATCTGGGGACACCAAATAAACATGGTACTTAGTAATTTTTGAAATACCATGTTGTGTATTGTGCATTAAAATTGATTTCAGAATATTTTGTACCGGTTGGATCCTGTTGTTTTGGAGGCACAACTTTCCCCTCAAAGCAATTTTATGACCATCTTGTAGATGTTGGTGTTTATCCAAGGATATTGGAGTTACTTTCTAGAAGCTAAACAACTCTTGTGTTGTTGTCATCCTATGGTACCCCAGTGGTACAGAGGGCCTTCGTGAGACATCGCCAACCACTCCTGTCCTGTGCCTTGCGCATTATTTCTCTTTGAAGGTTTCATAATCTGTTTGGTTTAAGAATGTGCAGGTGATTAGCCCACAGCATCCCGATCACGGCGTAATACAATAAAATTGACAAAGGCACAAGACCAACGACAACAGAAACAAAATTATTTAAGATTTATCTCATAGCGTTTCATATTGAGAAGCTTCTTCCAATTTGGTCTTTATTATCCTAGGTGCAGTCCAATTCACAGTGTCATATTGAAGTAGATGGTTTCCCCCCATGTGTATGGGTTTTTCTCCTAAATGTATATCTTATGATAAAATTACATATAATATATTAGAGATGTAGATATTAGAGGGTTTAAAAAGAACAAGTATTACTATGGAAAACCAAACCATAACTATAATGTAATGTAGTATGATATCAACTAAATACACGGTCCTGAAGTCTGTAAAAGCCTACATTTCATTTGATAGCCTTTAAACAATATTTCAGGTAACAAGTTAATCACCTTTATCTGAAATTGTTTTATATATAACTAAACAATACTATGTATATATTTTCATTAAAACAAATTTTATAACTGTCAGAAATGTTTAATTAACAACACTCATGCCTGATACTATGAATGGCTAACTAACTAATAAAAAAGTCCTGTAACAAACAAATATACTATTTTTTCCTAATTTTTATTGCACCTATTTATAAGTTATATTCATTTACCAACAACTATAATTGATTTATTTATTTGACTAAACCATATTCATCAAAAGAACTAGGAAACGTCAAATTAAGATATCAGTAACTGGTTGATAAGGACTTGTTATCTCGTATCCTAGGCGACTGTACAGCGCTTTAACACTATAGTTGTAGTGTAGTGCTGGCTTAGGCTGAATGTGTGTTTTTCAAAGTTCCATGTGACGAATTATAACTGATGATGAATTGCAATTTATTTGTGTGCTTAACGAGGCTTTCTTTTGAGGATAAAAATGTATGGTATTGCTAGTTTTATGTTGAATTTATTAAATAAGTATAAGGTGTTGTTACATATTTTTATAGTGTATTGTAGCAGAACATTTGAGCTATTGAATTTGATAAGTTTATAGTTAACTTCAACTTTATAACATAAATTTTGTTCTAAATAATAATATGTACTTACAATTATTTACTCACAATCTTCTCCTTTTTATGGTTTTCGTATGTTTAGGTATGTTTTGTATGTTTAGGGGTTGTTACCATATCATACAAAAATAACAATACAGTGCTGAAGAAACGTCATTTACTCCTAGTCTCGTCAAATCCAACAATTTGCTGAAAAGAAAGGCATCTAGTTAGCATTTAATTTAAATCTCAGACTAGCATTAATATTTCTGTATATTTCACTATAATCCAATGTATGTTGTTTGATAATGTTTACTAATTCTGTACCTGCCATAGTAATATAAACTTAGTATTGGGGTTATAAGTGCAGTAACGGTGAGGGAAAACATCGTGAGGAAACCTGCCTATCCCTCAGTATAGGTTATAGTCAGTGCCTATATACGGCGTTCACTACCTATCACGTTGGGTGCTGTCTATCTAGTGATACGTGGGCTTCGAATGACCCATACCTAACATGCCTTCGAAATTTCGGAGATGGGCATTCAAGCCTCTGAATACCCCGCCATAATAAAAAAGGGAGTGTGTATACACAAGTCGTGAAGCGTATGTATGTATGTATGTAAGTGATATGAATTAAATTGTTTTGATATTAGAAAAAAAATTCTTTTGCCTATCATTTCCAATGCTAGTTTAAGCTGTAAGTAGAATATTAACTAGCTGCCTTTAATCCCGGCATATAGTAGGAGGCGGCTCAGGGACTATGGATTAATGGAATTTATTAGCTAGCAACATACATACAAAAGCACATCCTTTTCCCTATAGAGGGGTAGGAAGTGATCTCGAATCTCTTTTTACCTGATCCTGACTACTTTTGCTTCATTGACATCCATACACTATATATGCATGCTAGCAACTTGTGTCTAATGATCTATATCAAATCCATCACAACCCAATTAGTTTTACTAATGCGAACGAGGACTTATATCATCCAGGTTCTTTACACCCTAAAGGGATTAAGGCAGATAGATGACTGTGCATGTATGTGGCACCCTTCAAGAATACATTGCACGAACATAACATACGCTTCACTACTTGTGCACGGACTCTTAAACCTGTATGCTTAAAATTAGCACAATAACAAACTACAATTTCTTAATGCAGAATATATGTTTAACGCCGCAAGGCTTAATGGCCGTGAAAGTGTATATCATAGTCTAATAAAAGCCTTTTATTCCCAGAACTTCCCAGACATCGATGGGCACGTGACCAACCCGGAGGAGGAGTTCGACAAGCTGAAAGAGGTGATGGAGGGCAACGGGGAGGAGGAGAAGGAAGCGATTGAGGAAGCCACCCCCGAGATCAAGAAGAAGAACTCTACGCCCAAGGTAACTTCCACCAGCGTCTCCTCAACTTGTCTGTTGTTATCCTACATACGTATATTAGATACACTAGTTTCTTGGCTTCGTTTGGAGTCGCTTACAAATCACTAGCTCATTTTGTTTCTTTTTGTGTCTCGTGGTAGTTTGAGCCGCTAAAAACTAACTACCTGCCGTTCATCTCGGCATCGTATGATGGGCATAGGGAACCAGGGGTTAATGGAATCTATTGGACGATAAGCCAGCAACTTGTCACCAATTTTCCATATGACATAAGAACCGCATTATTTATGCTAATAAGTAACCTAGGAGAATATATAATTATAATTTTTCCAAGGTTCTGTCTACCCGGAAAGGGATAGGACGTGAATGTATATTGTTTCATACTACAACTATAGCATTATTTCAACCCCTAGATCCGCTTGAGCACGCCAAAAGTGAAGCCTGTGAAACGGTCGTCGTCTACAGGCGTGAAGTCGGCGACGCCCAAGAAGCGCAAGACCGCTTCAGTGCACCGCGCTTACACGGACTCCGATATTGGGGACAAGCCTTCGATGCTCAACCACTCGTTCTCCAAGAAGTCTAGCCTGCTGCATCGCCCCTCTAATATACTTGGACCTGTAAGCTTACCTGCATTGTACTATAAACAAGCATTCACGACCATTAACCCTTGCCCTAGTCAGAGGTTCAGGTTTCCATCTCCGCAATTGCGAAGGTAGTAATTCTATGGACACCTCAAACCCACGTGTTGGCCAGATTGTCAGTAGGTACTCAGTGTGACAGGTGGTCAGCCATGTCGCCATTTACAAGCACTATTCCCTGTTCGACGAACAGGTAGGTTTCCTCACGGTGTTTTCCCTCACCGTATAATACGATGATATTTTAATCATAATACGAAATGTGTTTTTATTACGAAAATGTACATAGAAATTCATTAAACTTCATTTCCATTGGTACATTGGTATTGGTATGCTTAAGCGGGATTTGAACCCTGTACCCATTGATACAGAGCCAAGCCCCAAACAACTGAGCTACGTCGAATTCAACTACTATATAATTACTGCACTGTACTATATAATTCATTTTATTCTTTGAATAGAATAGAATATAAAAACCTTTATTTACAATAACAACAATACAACACACATTACAAAAAAATGGTACAAACACATACGAATAACAGTAAATGTTGGGCGCGCTGTATTGCTGTTGTGAAAGGGCCCAGACTCTACAGGGTCGGGAACCGTCTTTATATCTAACCATGCTGCGTGAAGAATAAAAGAGCATGTATGAGAAGGTTAATGGGTGTGAGAGAAACAAGGGAGATGTGTCAGGATTGTTCCAGGTGGCGATCGATAGTCTCTGCCTATACTCTTGGGGGCGTAGAGGCGTGAATGTATGTATTTATGTAACTACATAAGTGTGGTATAAGCGATAACATAATAATTCTAGTTTATTTAATATGTGTCCTTTATCTAGTTGACGACCCCAAATAAGGGATATTATATTCCCTTCAGTATATTGCCTATTTGGGGTTCAAACGTCTAATTAGACAATGCATGTTTTACGACAATCAACGATACAGGCAGCATGGACGACGTAAACAGTTACAAATAACATAAATGTAAGCTTTGATATAAGCTTCTTGAGTGTCTAAAAAGAGTAAAATAAATCTAACATAATACTCTTGCGGGAAAGTCGGAAAATTACGTGTTCACCTGCATTTGCGTATGGTAATCTCATTAAATACTACGGTGAGGGAAAAACATCGTGAAGAAACCTACAGGTACACCTGACACCTAACAGGTAATAGTTAGTGCTTGTAAATGGCGACATGGCTGACCACCTGTCACATTAAGTACTAACTCTCTGGTTAACACGTGGGTTCGAGGTGGCCATAGAATTACTACCTTCGCAATTGCGTAGATGGACACCTGAACCTCTGACTACCCCGCAAGGGTTAATGGTTGTGAACGCGTACGTTAATTTCATTCCCTCATCGTAACCATACAGCGTTCAACCTTTATGCTCACAAACTCTTGTGCTAAATCGGTGGTTCTGCGCAGCCTAGGCCTAGCAGACGCCCACCGAGCTGTTCGCCTTTTGGGATCCCACCATACAATCGCTACAGTTTGGTTGCTTCATTAATTTTACTTATTCCTTATTTATTATTGTTATTGAAATTTTGTTAAATTATGTATTGAAATTTAATTGTTATTATATATTAATTATGAAATTTGAGTGGATTCCAATAAAGATTTATTATTATTTCCAGGAGACGCCGCCGTTAGACCTGGAAAACGTGTCAGAGACGCTGCTGGAAAAGAATATCCAGGCCTCGCAGATGACCTTCGGGTTTCTGGGGCTGGGGATCATGGGCAGTGGCATCGTGAAGAACCTCCTCAATTCCGGCCACAAGGTCATCGTGTGGAACCGCACCGCCGCCAAGGTATGTTGCATGACTAATTGACTATACTTTGATACATTGATTGATATATTGATAGTCATTATTTTTATACCTGATTTAGGGTTACTTACCACGCTACCACGGCTTATGCAACTGGGCCGAAGGGTGATATAAAAGTCTTGTATCTTTACTTATACTTGTTATGCAATAATTTATTTAGGAACTGTTCTTTTTTGATTAATGTTGGTCCTTTTACGTGCTTTACATAATAGATATAAGCATAAAGATATGGAAGTATAGTCAGCGGAGAAACTCAGTGGTTGGGAACGTAGCGGTAGAATCAGTAGATTCCAGGTTGAAGCCCCGTCTGAGCACGTGCCAAAGGAAATTTTAATGTAACCTACATTAAAAATTTCGATCTCATAATGCACTGTTTCTATGGTGTTGTACAATGAGAGGAAACCTCCTTGATCTTCGCAAAAGGCAACCTTCAGCTCCTTTGTCATAGAATATCACATGTCATGTTGGGTGCTGACTATTATAGTGAAAAATGGATTCAATGTGTTCATATATGAACTACTTTGCATCAAATGTGACGGTGAATGCAATTTCTAAGTGTTTTCCCAGATATGGTTTTATAAATATAATACGGATGTAGGTATTCATTTAGCATTTTATATAGCGGTTAAGGTTTTTACGTGCAATGTATTATTATTTACATTGATTGGATATAGTCTACTTTATTTGATGCTTTTTGTTTAGCTTTGTCAAATGAAGCTCGTATTTTTTTGATTGTAAACTTATTTTCTTTTTACAAATTTTAATGCACTAAAATTACTATATCAACAATGTTGAAGGTAAGTTAAAACTTCAATTTAATAAAAGTAATAAGAAAAAAATAAATTGCTAATTTAAATTTTTGTAACATGAAATATTTACTGATTTCAAATATTTGCTTTATAGATTTTTTTAGTGTTATAATTGTAAAGCCTTAACATAAACATTAAAAAGGAATGTTTTCTAGGAATTCTAAATTCAAAACATTTGTTAGGCTTTTATCAGATTGTTAAGAGACTTGTTTATTCTTGTTCTTGGAAAATATTTTTCCCATTTAGAAATCTTTCCACCTGTCACATTGAGTGCTGACTATCTGGTTTACACGTGGGTTCGAGATACCCATAAAATTACCACCTCCGCAATTGCAGTACCTCTGACCACCTCGAAACTGTTGAGATCCTAGAATTTAATATGTAAAATTATATTCCACAAAAGTTACACTATTTCTTATACGTAACATGCCTCGTGGTGCATTGTTATTGGTCGAAGATCCGTTTTGTTTTAAAGGAAGCACACTGATAGAATTAAAATTAATGTGATAAGGGAAGGTTGCGGTTTGAAGATGTAGTGATTAGGCTTGAAAAAGACATGCTTCGATGGTTTCAACATGTGCTTATGAATAATGGTAGATTGACGAATGGGATGTGGATGAGGTGAAATAACTTAAAATATACATACCTACATAGGTATATAAGTCTATAGGTATATAGGTAGTATATAGGTATATAGGTCTATACCTCTTCACATCTCCTATCTTAAACGATTCTTATATATGTTATATTACTACATATCTGAAATTATCTGAGGTGTCTATAGAATTACTACCTTCGCAATTGCGGAGATGGAACCCTGAATCTCTGACTACCCTGCAAGGACTGTTTGTCTTTTATATCTGATATTAAAGATCGCATCTACATACACGATAAATATGATTGTTAATAGTTTATTCATGTCATTGTAACTCAAGAAATAGGTTAATATTTGATTTGCTCATTGATATACCTTATTGCTAATCATTATGATCTTAGATGGCAAAGATAGAAAATCGTATACTGTGATAGCATATTTGAGTTGCATTCGACAAATAACAATTACTTATGTGTCAATTAGAACAGTATTTAAAAGCTATAATTTTTTGTAAAGAATATTGACACACCTAATTGAAAATTCTCGTGCATGCTGAGACATACATAGATTGCCTAATTAACTACCTTACTTTCCGACATGCGCTAGGATTCGATCTAGTGACTTGAGGACAATGAAATCTATTTGTTTGAAAACAATTTTCCATATAAATGACATTATTATCTCAATAGTATTACTAGGTGACCGGGGAGATATTACGTCTCTAAAGTTCTGTCCACAATTTACGAAAATTGTTTCATTTATAATATATTTTAAAACAATGTATCAGTAACACCGAGAAATACACTATCATTATTTTTATAGCAATCGTTATGTTTGGTTCGCGTTCAGAAAGTCAATCAAAGATTAACAAGTCCAATAAATTCAAATTCTGTTAAACAAAAAGTCTTGTCCTATACAAAAAGGTCAATTTAACTAAACAATAAAAGAATACATATAGGTGATAGAAAACGTATCACAACTATTGCTAACTCCCTAATAAGTCCTGTAAATACACTTTCGGTGTTGTATAAGCTTATTACCTAGAAAATTATCACCGAACGTGATGGGTGATGAGCCAATCATCTCCGGTTGTATAATTTATTCTGTTTCGAACATCAACTTTTTGAAATGAACTATAATTTTTATTTAAGAAATAGATAGATCACATCATCATCATCATCTTATGGTACCCCAGTGGTACAAAGGGCCTTCGTGAGAAGTCGCCAACCGCTCCTATCCTGTGCCTTGCACTCCGCGTCCCTCCAACTCAACCCAGCCGCTCTCAACTCAGCGTCGATTGTGCGCTGCCAGGTGTGCGCCGGCCGGCCTGGGCGTCTGCTCCCGTGCGGCCTCCATGTGTATGCTGCCCTGGCGATGTTGTCTTCCGGTCTTCGGAGTGTGTGCCCTATCCACTTCCATTTACGTTGAGCGATTTCACGCTTGATTCGGACTTGGTGGCATTGCTTCCATAGATCCTCGTTTCTGATAGTGTTCGGCCAGAATATGCGAAGTATGAACCTCAGGCATTTGTTGACGAACACTTGTAGCTTGTTCGTCAGTCCCTTTGTCTCCTTCCACGTCTCGCTGCCGAAGAGCAAAACAGACTTCACAATGGAATTGAAGAGGGAAATCTTGATCCGCCTGGTAAGCACATTAGAGTCCCAGACCGGTTTTAGCTGGGCAAAGACGCCTTTCGCTTTCCTTATTCTGGCGTCAACGTCGTCACTAGCTCCACCACTTTCAGTCACCATGCTGCCGAGATAAGTGAACTTTGCGACAGATTCTAGTGGGGCACCGTTGAGCATTACAGGCCGATTCTCACATGACTGAACACGCATTTCTACAGTTTTCTTAGCGTTGATTCGTAGTCCCTTTTCTTGAGCTTCCTCTTTTAACAAGTCAAGTTTCCTTTGGAGATCGGATAGTGAAGGCGAAATCAACACTATGTCGTCTGCGTAGTCCAGGTCCTCCAGGTGCGAGCCATTGTGCCACGGAATGCCTCTGGGTGTTACTGTGACATTCCTCATGACGTCGTCCAGCAGGATGATGAAGAGCAGTGGTGACAGGAGGCAACCCTGTTTGACTCCTGTGGCCATCGGAATTGGTTCACCTAGAACCCGCTCATGTACCACCCTGCAGATGCTGCCGTTATATAGGGACTGGATGATACCTATATACTTGCCGGGTACTCCTCTCCTCCTGAGACTGGACCACAGTGCGCTCCACTGCACGGAGTCGAACGCTTTCTCAAAGTCAACGAATGCCAGGAAAAGTTCGGCTCGCCACTCCACGCACGACTCTATCAGTATGCGCAAGGTGTTCGTGTGGTCAGTACATGATCGTCCAGGACGGAAACCGGCCTGTTCTTCGCGAAGTGTCTTCGCAATTTCAGGGGACATACGGTTGAGGAGTACTTTTGCCAGTACCTTAGCCGCCGTGGGTAGAAGGGTTATACCCCTCCAGTTATCACAGGCTGATAAGTCACCTTTCTTCGGTACCTTTACTAGCAAACCTTGCTTCCACCCATTAGGAACACGCTCCGACTCCCAAACACGCTGTAAAAGAGGCTGAAGTAATTCGGCTGACCTAACCGGATCCGCTTTTAGGAGCTCCGCATTTATATTGTCTACTCCCGGTGCCTTACCCGCCTTCAGTTGTTTGATGGCGGCAACTACTTCTGCGTAACTTGGTGGAGTCGTAGGCAG
Source organism: Leucoptera coffeella (assembly GCA_030578115.1). Lineage (NCBI taxonomy): Eukaryota > Metazoa > Arthropoda > Insecta > Lepidoptera > Lyonetiidae > Leucoptera > Leucoptera coffeella. Next base: position 80,921 of record JAMBLF010000497.1, read on the forward strand.
ATTTAGGAGCGATCTGGGGCTTTCTGAAGCAACTACTGATTGGCCTTGGCATATGGTGAGCAGGTTGGAAAAGTGCTCAGTCCATCGTTTTAGCTGTTCTTCTGTGGTACACAGCAGTTGTCCCGAGGCGTCCTTCAGCGGCTTTTTGGAGGAGAGTTTTTTATTGCATAGGCGCTTGGTAACGTCATACAACTCCCTCATGTTAGCTATCTCAGCTGCTGCGTTAGCCCGGTCCGCCAGCTCGTCTGCCGCGCGTCGTCTGTCTCGTCTGGCCAGTTGTTTGATTCGGAGACGTAGGGCAGTGTATTCCTCACCAAGGGCGTCTTTTGCAACTGTGGTGTCAGCTGCCAACAGCTCTATCTTAACACCCTGCCTTCTCTCTATCGTAGACCACAACTCTTGAGACATCCACGGTTCTTGCTTATTGCGTTTATAACCGAGGACTTTCTGACCAGCTTTAGTAAAAGCAGTGGACACACGGTCCCAAGCTTCATCCATGTCCTCGGCATCCAGCTCTTCCAGGAGATCAAATTGATTTCGCAGGGTGACGCTGAATTCATGTCTACCTTCCTCGCTGCTAAGTTTCTGCAAATTGAACCGTTTAGATGCCTTTTCTACTTTACGACGAGGGGCGGCCATCTTGAGACGTACTTCGGCGACAACAAGGTGATGATCGCTATCCACGTCAGCGCCGCGACGGTTTCTAACATCGAGTAAGGATGTTCTCCAGGCTCTGCTTATCGCAATATGATCGATCTGGTTACGAGTCACACCATCCGGAGAGATCCAGGAGATTTTGTGACATTCCTTGTGTTTAAACAGTGTTCCTCCGATAACCAGATTGTGTGCAGAGCAAAGGTCGCCAAAGAGTTCTCCGTTTTCGTTTATCACCCCGACGGCACCTTCGCGACCCATGTAGTGTTCACGATCCAGGTTGTCTGAGCCCATCTTGGCATTTAGGTCACCCATCAGTATCACGATGTCCCGCTTCCTCACTTTCCTCATGGTTGACTCCAGCTGCTCATAGAATTTTTCTTTTGTATCCGGAAGAGCCGAGTTAGTTGGAGCATAACACTGGATGACGGTGATTTTTCTGACTCTCGAGGAGAACCGAGCTGTAATAATTCTGTCAGATATCGGTTTCCAGTGCAAAAGGCTGTTCTTCGCGCTACGGCTCAATAGCAGTCCAACGCCATACTCCCGAGGGGCAGTCTCGTCCACCTTTCCACTGTACAGAAGGGTCGAGCCAAAATCTGATGCTATTTCACCGAATCCATTCCATCTCGTTTCACTTAATCCTAAGATATGAATGTTATAGTCCTGCATGGCTTTGGCTACCTGGGGAAGCCTTTCGGGGCGAACCATGGTTCTGACATTCCAACATCCAATCCGGGTCCGTAATTTCGTGCCAAAGGTCGTCGGTAAGGGGGGTTGTTGATTATTTCTCTTTGAAGGTTTCATAATCTGTTTGGATTAAGAATGTGCAGGTGATTAGCCCACAGCATCCTGATCACGGCGACGGGGCTGCCATCATTACGTCCGATTATTATATGAACACATTTTATATACTCGTAAAAAACTATATGAATGTTCTAAATACAGCTAAGTTAGTCGAAAGAACTATTAATATATCTATGTAGGTGGCTGTTTACATGTTTTTGTCAACAAAGTTAATGTTCGCATTAAAAGCTAACGGGATTGTGATTAAATTAAATAGTTACTCGTTTTGCAATACCATCTTAATCGAACGATGCTTTGGTAACTCATTAGTGAAAAGTCTGTTACATTTGATTAACACATAATAGAACCACAAATATTTAACACTAATGCTAAATAATAGTACGTCATAATAGGGTAATCTATATAATATTTCAATAGCGAAAGTGTTTGCCAGGATCAGGATAAATCCGTAGGAAAAGGGGCGTTATGCGTATGTTATGTTTCTAATACTACTAGGCTCGGTAAATTGATATTCAATGTATGTTTTTGGTAGATATTTGCTTCAATAAAGAATATGATGTCATTTCGTTAAGTGGACGGATCTCGGTTCAGATTTCGTGGTAATGAAGACTAGACTAAGGATTTTATTTTAAGGGCTGATCTTTTTTTTGTAAGCTACCCCAGAAGACTTTTTTGTATGTTAAATTTATTATTTAAAGTGTAAAGTTTGAATTTTTAAAACATGGATTGTTATGTGTAATTGTCAAGTAGTAGAAATAGTGTTTTATGAGTAAAACTGAAGACTGTCAATAAAAGAATGCATACGATAAAAATAAATTTTATTTTCATGATTTTTTGGATAGTTTAGTTACTCTCATGTATACGTAGTAATATATATTTAGAAAACTTTCAACAAACAGTCTGTATATATCAATAAGACGTTATTCATAATAATTGCTGCATTTGGCATACCGTCAGTGCAAGACTCCGACATCGGTCAGCCTGAAGTCGTTGGAATCCATCTTCGTTAATCGTTTGAGAGGAAGGAAGGGCTACTCCGAACAGCAAGGGACGCACTCGCACCAAAAGACCAATTCTCACAAATAACACTACAACAACGTTCGGGCACGCCGGCAGAGCCACTCAGCCCGCGGGCGCCTCGCCAATTGTACAATTTAGTATCCTACACATCTAAACCGGAACGGAATAACAAGAAAAATCAACTTCAGAACTAGGGTATAAACAAGCGATCACTATTATTAAACCTTCACAATTATTATACTGTTAAGTTGAAGTACCAATAAGTTAACTAACGCATCAGGACCCGTGCACCGGTCTCGTATCTATTATTACACTTAACCCTACAATTAGAAAATAATAATACAAAATCATTCAGCTATTTCAAAATTCAAAACTAGTCTATCACAGGTTACTTAGAAGTACGGCGCGGCGGCGGCGCGAGGTACGCGGCAAGATATGTTAGAGGAAGTCCGGCCGGCCGGAGGCGCGCGCGTACACCGCGTACAGTTTGAACACGCGCGTCACAAGCCGGTACTACAAGCGCGTGTCCTCCGCGTGCCCGTCGCCGCGCGCCTCCACCGCCAGCAGCACCCTGCTGCCGTGCGCGTCCGCCCTTGCGCCGCTCAGCTCCGGGGAGCTGGCGCTCGCGCAGAGCCCTCTCTTGCGGCCGAGGTGACGCTCGCACTCGCGCTCCCAGCCCAGCAGCGGCTCGCTCGAGGGCTTGCACACCTCCCTGTCCAGGTCCAGGTAGCTCTTCTTGGCGACGGGGGGCAGACGCGAGGGGCCCGGCTCGTCCGACGCGGGCGAGCACGGCGGCGTGCAGGAGTCGGCGCCCGGCGGACAGAACTGTATGGGCTTGATCATGGCCAGCAGTTTGGGCGGCCCCCGCTCGATCATGTTGATGTGGATCCCTTCGGGGAAGACGGGCGAGTTGCGGCGGGAGTTGAGCGAGCGCTCAGTGGGAGTGTAGTAGATGGAGATCTTGCTCTCCTCGTCGAAGGAGGGCACGGGCAGCTCGCTCAGTTTGCTGATCTTGTCCTTGATGTAGGCCATGTCCATGTGCTCGGGACCGAAGGGCATGGACTCGCTGCGGCCGCAGCTGCCGCTCCTGCAGTTCTCGAAGTAGAACGAGGGCAGGTTCTCGAGCACCTTGTTGAGCGTCTGCTGCTGGTACTTGTAGGACTCGCGCAATCGCAGGATCTGGTGCGCGCTGAACTTGCGGATCTTGTTTCTCTGGAACACGTAGTTCTCTCGCACCCAGTTCAGTTGCGATGTCGAGTACTCCCTCACGCGTTTCATCTGAAGCAATTTTGTGCAACATTAAAAAATGTATCATCATCATTATTAATAAGGTTGAACAGAACTGTATTTAAATGGCTTTAATAGTATGGAATAATGCATGAATGAATAGAAATATCTGAAACATAAACTACACGGTTAGGTTTTTACTAACAATTCTATCATAACCCTTTATGGAGGAAAAAAACAAGATAACAAATAGGTGCACTTAGCATGAGATTTACAACTTATCACTTGTGGTTTACACGCTATTATTATGTGCATGATAACATTGCTACTTTATCAACGAATGAATACATCTTGCTGTTGCAAGCAGAGCGTATATCTTTGAGATAATACATAATAATATGTAGTAGACACGGCATACAATAAAAACCAATCTCGTAGGCTTTGTCAAAGAATCATAGTATACCTGATCGCAGTACTGGTCGCGCATTGAGGACAAATGATTGCTACCGATGTCCCTGATATTGCGCAGATGATTGGCCTGCGTCGAGTAGCTGTTCTGTATCCAGTCCACTTGTTGGGTGCAGTTCTCTTTGATGCGGTGAACCTGCGAGAACACCAGACACACTTGAATACACTCTGTCATCACTCTATTATAATTCGCGCAGACTACATACTTTATTCATGGGGACAAATGTGCTTGTGGATTCATTAAATTAAACTACATATAAGAGAAGGCAACAACTGTCTACGGTCTATATTATTATGTTTTATACAAATAAGTATCGAGGCATTGAGTACGATCATTGTTTAGTTAGTGTGGATATGGAATTATAATATGCTGTTTTATTATTAATGACGCTATTATTAAACTATGAAGTATTAAGTATATCTTACAATATAAACAAAATTATACACACGCGTCCGTAATGTAGTTAGAAGGAGCTCTATATAACTTCGTCACATTAAACCTGTTATAAGTTACAAGAGATATTTGAAATCCTTTTATGAATGGTTATTAAAATTATGTAATACAAAACTACAAAACCAAGATAAATCATTACTTTATCACTCACCTGTATAGCATAGTTTTCTCTAAGTTTTTCAAGCTGTTGCTTTTTGTATGTTTCGATGTTGTCCAGCATATTGTAGATTTGCCTCGTACGCGGCGCCCCTCTGTGCACACACGTGCAGCAACTACAACAAGTTTCGAGTAGGCGGAATCTGCAGAAGAAATGTTATTGTTAATAACGAACACTCAAATAGGTAGAACAACTTCACGGGACTAGAGAACTACGTACCTGTGGAATATGTATCGCAGGGCTTGGACCAACAAGGTGATGGCCAAAAATGCGAAAGCACAGAGACCTCCCCATATCAGACTGTAGATTTTGATCTCAAACATGGTCATCGGGTCTATGTTTAGGATCACTTCTGCAGTGAGGTTCGCTGACGGATTGCTAGCGAAGCACAGGTACCTGCCCGTGTCTTCCCTGTGAATGTCGTCAATGTACAACGATCCGTTCTCCAGCACTTTCACTCGAGAATGGTAGTTGTCTATCGAGCGGTACAAATGGTCGTGGGCCACGCCGTGCTTGTGGAATATGTCGGGGATCAGCGGGTCGGGGTTCCAGTGGTACACCGTCTGAGTGGGCGTCACCCAGGTGATGGAGGGCGGTGGGTTACCGACGAACTTGCACTCCAACATGGCGCTCGTTTGAAGCCTGTACAAGGTCAGGGGGCTGCTGCTGATCAAGGTTGGCGGCCGACAGTAGGCGTTCTTAAGGATATCCAGCATGTCCCCGGGATATGTCAATTTGCAACTTAAGTCTCCCTTAATTATGTCCTTCCTAGATTCAGTCCAATTGGCGAACCACGCCATTCTACAGTCGCACGCCCACGGGTTGTTCGATATTCTCAATTCCTCCAATCTGTTCAACATTTTCAAAGACAAGGGTAAGAATGACAATGAGTTGCCACTGATGTCTAAGTGCTTGACACTTAGTGTGTCTTGGAATACGAACGGTTCTATCTCTCGTAGATATTTGTTTCTCCGCAGGTAGAGATTCTCGAGTTTGTACAAGCCTAGGAAGTTAGTATTCTGCACTACAGTTAGTTCAGTGTTCTCGAGGTAGAGCGTCTTCACGTTAACGTTGCTCTTGAACATGGTGGCTGGCAGGCGCCTCAAGTTGTTCCCGCTCATGTCTATGGTGTCTAATTGAGTCAAATACTTGAAGGCGTCGCTCGATATGTTTTGAAATAGGTTGTAGCTTACATTAAGTAGTTGTAAATGAGCGCAATTGTCTAGGAAATTCCTCGGGAAGTAGTCCAAAGAATTTCTCGATATATCCAGTATTTCCAAATGATTCAGATCGACTAGAGCGTTAGAAGTAATTTTGACTAGGCTATTATTATTTAGGAACAACGCTTTTAAAAGTCTATTAGGTTTAAAATAGTAATCTACGAAGGTCGCTATCTTATTGTAAGACAGGTCCAAATACTGCAGCCGCGTCATGGAGGCGAACAGTTGGAACGGGATGAGGTGCAGCTCATTGTGGGACAAGTCCACCACCTCGCAGCTGGAGAGGTCTGCGAAGCTGTACCTCTGGATGTCCTCGAGACTGTTCCAAGACAAGTTCAGGTGTCTCAGCAGGCTCAATCTTGAGAACTGGTCGAACCTTAGCCTTTTTATGGAGTTTCTGCTCAAATCTATGTGTTCCAAGTTAAAAAAGGCATTGAACAGGTTTGGATCGAGGCTTTGGATGGACGAGTTCGTCCATGTTATCTCCCGGAGGTATATGCTAGAGTTGGCGAGGGCCGATTTTGTAAGGGTGTTTCCAGTCAATGCACTGGAGCTGCATAGGATTCGAGAGTTGCTGCAATCGCACGCGGCCGGACATCTTGTGTTGGCGTCGGTCGCTACCACGCACGCTAAAGCCACTGCCAATATGTAATGCAGCCTTCGCATCATATTACAACCCTCATAGTATTATTTCCTGGAACAAAAGAAAATATGTTCATCAGCTTCATTGAACACAATGGGTACGATTAGCTGCCTAGTTACGTATTGGTTTCACGATAAGATGCCGATTAGTAATGAGGCTTATTGTTCTGTATGCGAGCAATGTGTTTTCTTGGACGTGACATTTTCTGTATTGCGTATATTCTTGTGCATGTGTGCTATTTATTTTATTTAGTCAATATTGAAAAGGTATTTACGCTATTTACTGACGTGATCCATTATCTTTCACAAAATAAATTACTACATATATTTTTAAATAGATTTGTGTTCATACTTTCTAAATATAAATTGTTAAATAGTGTAGTCACACATGTGCATCGTTCTAATGCCTAAACGGTGACTTTAAATAAACATTTCAGCATTGTGTAAACACAGGGTAATAATTTTTAGTAAGTTATCTATATGATGAATTACTCATGTCAGATAAAAAATGGCCTACAGGCTTTTTTTAATTTATATGTTGTAATTAGGTGTGTTGCTAGCAGAATATTTCATATTTAGCATGTAAATTATGGATTGGCAAATCCTATACCTATTGTGTTGTTAGGTAACTAAGTATCTTAACAGAGCATAACAATTCTAATTAAAACATGAATAAACTAATCTATGACATAATGTAGAGCAAATCTCATCTCAATTTATAATCATAAAAGTTACATACATATTGCTTGGCCAGCACCTAATAATTTAAGTACACACTTCCTTTATTGAGCCCTTTAAAATTTCCCACTTTTATCTTTACTTATTTCTCTTAGTGATCTTTCCTTTTACAGATGTGACTATTCTTAGAGTAAATAATAAACATGCATAAAGGATTAATCCTATCAAGTGAAAAGAGGCACTGTGGCTTTGCATCATTTACAATATTATACATAGCTCAATCCTTATATTTCCCTAAATATTGTCTGTTTGATAATTTAATGTTTGGCTCTGCGTGTTGGTTGCATTTGTTTTTTGTTCATTATAAATCACAAGTTGTATAGTATACTTAAAAAAGTTTATGAGCATTGAGATTTATGGGTCTTGGTAATTATGAAACAATAAAATGACCCAATAGTTGCAAATGAAAGCCATATCGCACATTAAATCAGTACTTACTTAAGCTTTATAAATCTTTAGGTTTCGCTATAATTACAGGCAAGGCTTTTAATACCCGTATAATATAATCAATGTGGCAACTGAGCACACAATTTAAATTAAAAATAATAATATGGTTTCATGAATAGAATTCTATTCTAAAGGTAACTATAAAGGAAGATTAACTATTAGGAATTTCCTAAGATTCTATTTGCTCTTTAGAAATCATGTATATTACCTAATATTTTGATTATACTTGTGCAAATATGGAGCACAGCTGCTGAATATGAATTATGGCTCTGTTTCACCCATAATACACCTTAGATAATCAAAGATAATGGTTCTGAAGTGTATGTTATTACAAAATCACCTTAAGTAATTGTAAACGGCATGGGGACACAGTATTAAATTGAATAATCACTTTTGTTTAAGTCTTCCTTGTAGGTTAGTTACTCTCTTGTAGTAAGGATCATATGAAAATTAATGTAAGTTATTTCTTTATTGAATAATTGTTATTTAGTCTTTGCAACAGAAAACTGCACTTTAATTGTGAAGTGTACGGCTAGTTTTTGTGTATTAATTTTAGATGTGTTCTTAGATTATCACCATCAATTATAATTAAACAGGAATCACTTTAATCCGTATGAAAACCATCAAAATATAACAATAATTGCTATTTGACCTAATTTAAAGGATTCTTTGTTGAATAGAACTCATTTGTAACAGCAAGACCTTGTATCGAGCCTCAGTAATGTTACGCTTCGTTTCTAAGTTATCACAACCGACCTATTGCCACACGGTTATAGTCACTGTCATGCGGAACACTACACCATTTATGCTCTAATAGGTGTGAAAAACATTCTGGCAACGTGAATTTACCTATCAAAAGTCCATTTTGACGATCGTCGTGCATAATTTCACATTATAACGCACAGAGTTGGTGCCGAGAAGCCATTCTTGTAATCCTTCGCACGAACTTTATCCCAAACGTATTTCGATGCAAAACACTAATAATTTCATGGTACACAGCACACACTTGTGAAGATATGTGAACCTATGTTAGGATTTAGGTGATATTATATTGTAGCCACGGTTTTAGTTGAATATTTTAGTGATAAATTGACAGCGTTGTCAACAGAGGCTGGTTGTCGAGCAGACTGAGGCAAGCGCGGGCGGGGCGGCCGCTAGAGGGAGCTGTAACGCGGCGTCTCTCTCACTCTAGCACGCGACTTTATCTTGCATCTCTTTCCTGCGTTGGCCTAGTCAGCTGTCGTTGCGAGGGATTCGACTGTTGGCGAAAGTGTTCGTTCAGTATCCGCTCGCAACACGGCCTATCTATAGATGACCAAAATCGTTTCGTTTGTCATCGTGACACGCCTCGCTATAACATAATGTAAAAAACTCATTATGTAACAAAGAATTCTTGTTGGCGCACTATACCTATATTTTATTAGTAAAAAGCACTGAACGCGTCTGTATTTTTCAAAGGGGTGAATAGAACCTTGAGGTAATATGAAAGATAGTCGATTTGTTTAGCATATAATAAAATGGGTGTAGTTTTTATTTAACCCTTCGATCTTACCTTAATGATCGGACCGTTCACATATTTAAGTACATATAGTGGATACAGAGTAAAATGAATATTTTCTTTGTAACATTTGTATGTATAAAGATTATATATGACCTACCCACGTAAATATATTTATCACAGATAATCCATCCCAGGGGAACTCCAAACAAGGAATACAATTGATTAAATATAAAAAATTTAATACTTTTGGTATTTGTTGCCTTTTTAGCAATTTGTAAGTTACATGGCGCCGAGTGAACCCGCGTCCCAAAGCTAGTGCAGTCTGAGTGGTCAACGCAACAGTCTCGGGTTCGAACTGTTGACCTTTTTCCTCAAGGCGCGCAAACATTCTATTGACGTAACGAGATGATAACACGCGTAGGCTCCTCCGCGATTATCCATGTCAAATAAATGTAAAAAATATATTGAATTCTTTTTTTTTATATGACGTCTGTTGAGACAAAAAGGGCGGCGTAAATTCACATATGTAACATAATATACATTTAACTCCTTTAGTCCCATTTGGGATGGATAGAACCACGGAGACGCAATATGACCACCTAGGTCACTTTTTGATATCATTAATATTGGGGTTGAGATGTCACACGGAACATTGCTGACAGGTTGCTAGCCCATCTCGCAATAGATACCATTGATCCTAGTCCCTAAATCGAAGAACGGCAGCTAGTTACTTTTCAGACTGTCACATGCACGGGTCCCATACTATTGTACATTTTTTATGACAGAAATAGAATTTATGAATGAACATTGGTGAAGTATGGACTACTCAGTCTTAAACGAAAAGTTATAATATTCTTTATGTATGTATGAGTGTAATATGGAGTGTTAATGACAGGCAAACCAAAATATCTTTACTACACATCCAAAAAGACAAACAAATACAAACGCGTTCACGACCATCAACCCTAGAGGTAGTCAGAGGTACAGGTGTCCATCTCCGCAATTGCACAGGTAGTAATTCTATACAGAGTCAAGCCCCAAACAGCTGAGCTACCTCGAATTAAATCCACATCCATGTAGAATATGCCCGCATAGTGTATAGATAAACCGTTAACCGTAGGTGGTTGTACTAACTTAAAGGTTGTTTGTTCAGCGTAGGCTTAGCAATATTTTTAGCATAGTAATCGATCACCGAGATAAGCACTCGTGACCTTTTCCAATAAAAGGCGTGCTTTATAATTGAACCGCTTCGGTATTACCGAGAGGAAGTCTAAGCTGATAATTAAAATAATGGAACAACTGTTGTTATAGCGCTGTTATTTATCCTAATAGTGTGATCCCTATCGGCTTAACTTATGAAACAATTATGTTGTTCTGTAATGGACTGAAACAACCATCTGTGCTTGTAGGGTTTGTAATCTTATCAACATTGATTTAACTTCATTTCCGTCTTCACTACATAGTATAAAACAAAGTCGCTTTCTTTGTCCCTATGTCCCTTTGTATGCTTAAATCTTTGAAACTACGCAACGGATTTTGATGTCGTTTTTTTAATAGATAGAGTGATGCAAGAAGAAGGTTTATACGTATAATAACATCCATTAAATAGCCAGAAGTGCGAAGCCGGAGCGGGTCGCTAGTATCCTAATAAAGAAACAACTGTCTCAGGATTGGCAAGCATTTTAACTTTTATTTGGCAGTTAACTCTGCCAGCCCATCAGAAAGGAGATGTTCCTAATTTGTACGTATGTATTAGATTAATAACGATTTTAAGTCATTAATCATAAACTATATCTGTTAGCAACCTCAGTAAATGCGGCCTCTAGTTTCTCTTTTATAGTTGGAAAACAATGAGCGGATAATTGGCAGATCGAAAGGAAACTCTTAAAGAGGCCATGGCAGAGCCAAATGGAAACAGTTTCACTCGTTGAAGCAAACGTCTCTCATCTACTTCAGTTATAATATAGCACAATCTTAAAGCTATAGTCTCGTACGAGGCTTAAATATACTAACTTACAGACTGCTTGCAGGCACATTGTAGGAAAAGTCAATTGTAACTTAAATCAATGATGCTGCATCCAATATTCTAGTACAGTCTACACTTTTATGCTGTAGCCTCGTATATTGATTTAAAAATACAAGGCTACTCTCTTGCTTCCACGTAATCGTATATTGTAGGAAGATCCAAAGAGGTAGTAATTAATATCTCATACCTAGTTGAAAAAAGGAATATAAAATCTTCGAGTTACTACCCTACCCGAAAGGGGTTGATTTATGTGATTGTTTATTCAATTACATCGGTAAATTCGTCTTGTAAGTTGAAAGGAAGCGTAGGGCAACGAGTGCGTGCGATATGCAAATGAGATGGTCGGACGCCGACTCATTCAGAGCAAACGGTATTCGTTACTCACTTGTGGCCGGTGAATTTATTTGCATTTGTTACCTGTATGTATGTATGAGTTAAAGTTAGATTCTGGCTTCTTTATTTTCGAAATGTATTCAATTAGAACGGAGTAAATTAGGTGATTATATGTTGTAGTTTGAAATATGTTTGAACTATTAATAGAAAGAATCAAACATATACTTACATTAGAATAGTACTTCACCGAATCTATGTCATCCATCATCCTCAAAGTTCAGACCTGTAAAGTTACAACAATTCCTTTATCAGTAACAAACAGCTTTAACTTAACCAACCGTAGTCTATAGATACAAGGAGAGTGAACAGTCATTATCTGTATAAGCTTCCAGTTTAGGCTTTATCTATGTCTGTACGACAAGAACGACCCAACAGCAAACCCATTCCTTATAAAAAAGCTTTGTATTATATATTATATAACCCTGCTCATTGATTGAAACGTGAGTCGGTAACTTGATGAATAATTATGGCCTGGAGCCAAAATGTAGTCTCTTTAATACCGGAAGCCGTTGAGACTACATCCACTAGATGAAGCTTTAAATAGTACGAGTAGCGTAGCAATAGCTATTTAACTGACAGACAATTTGCATACATTCCTACACTCCACAACAGTTACTCTACACTGATACAGTAAGCAGAGATTATGGATCCCTATTTGACATTACAATATACACTTATCTCTACATAGTATAAAACAAAGTCGCTTTCTCTGTCCCTATGTCCTTTTGTATGCTTAAATCTTTGATACTAGGCAACGGAGCTTGATGCGGTTTTAATAGATAGAGTGATTCAAGAGGAAGGTTTATATGTACACTAACATCCATTAAATAGTGGAGTAGGCTATATATTTTATTCCCGTGCGAAGCCGGAGCGGGTCGCTAGTATTATATATTATGTACTCTTACGCTTTGCTTTAAGTGTGTACCCGCTATTGCGATAAGTAATTTATTGCCACGACGAGCCGTAAATAATTATTTATTTGGTGACTTCACGTCATCAGTTTTAATGAATACCTACATTCACTAATCAGTCATCAGAGTTGATAAAACCTTATCAATAGTTGAATGAAGCCTTGTAAATATTCCGAATGTTGACAATCTTTTAATATTATTACTTATCTACTTGAATTCTGATTTTGGTTATAAAAACGTAATTATTATTGAATCAAATTATATTGAACCGTATTTGGGGATATAATTATGTGTTCCATCACCTATCCATCGCCTCTACTTATTTTCTTACATTAAGGGATATGGCCTGTATATATGTATCTTATACAATTTTTGTAGGTTGAAAAGATTAGCAATAAATCTAATCGCTTCTAAAGTCCGTTCAATGCTAAGCAGTAGAAGGAAACAATCGCCAAAAATATTCCACACACTTCCTTTGTTCGGTGATAATGCTGTTAATGAATGTTAACTCGATGTTCATTGGCGTCAACAATACTAACGATAATTGGTCCGCCCTTCAGAACATCTTACTACGATGAAATCAACGAGAAAGTGTTCTATATTTACACTGAAATTAGGGACTGGGATGAAGACTAAAGGGGTTATCAGGGTACTAAATACAGTTAATCATATAATATATCTACATACATATGTATATTCAGGTACTTACTTCCCAATAGGATCAAAGGGACGTTTGATCGCTACATTGAAAGATTCACAAATTTCTCTTATCGCTCTTGGATGTATAGAACATATAATTATCAATAATAAAATGATAATTTAATGTTTTAGTAGAACTGAATACATTTCAGAAGGCAAGGGATTTTATAGTTTTAATCATTTTATTGTATAGATATAAATAACCACTAAGTTTAATGTTTAGGAATGTTTGTCTTGTGGTTCACACGATATCAGGGGTTTTACCTGTATACCTAGCGATAGACTCAAATGATACGTAATGTAATAATAATTGATGTGTAAAAATTCAAGAAACCGTTAGTGTTAGACAAAAAATAATTAGTATTCAAATGGAAGATTTTAAGTGATGATGTAAGTATAGGACACTGAACTCTGTTTAGGTAGAACATAGAGCAAAATACTCAATACGATAGGCATATAGTTTGATGTTGATTAAGAGGAAAAAGGTATTAAAAATGAGTTTTTTTAGTTTCTCACCCATACATATGTTACATACACATCACACCTGATTCCCGGTAGAGGGGTAGGCAGAGATCACTTTCGCTTCATCGACACTCATACATCTTCTCATACACACTCGCCGGTTATATGTACTCCTAACGTCACCCTTTTTCAATATAGCGTCTATCTGACTGTTATATGTCATATTGGGCCGGTCCCTACGTAACCGCCCAATTGTCTATAATATACAGTTTCAATAAAGTCTATTCATAGATAGTAGGTTTATTGTGATGTAACGATTTGTTTAATAAATGCCCAGTGTTGTGTTGTGATAATAATTGTGACGATATATAAACTGTGTCAAGTGAAGAATGTCAATGCAATTTTTACGTACATGGAAACGTACAAGTACTCGTAACTGCATGCATGTGTGCAATTTCTGTGATATCAGGTTACAATTATTTTACTATTTTAAGCCCTGTCGATATGACTGCCTTTATAATAGAGAAGTTTAACTTAGGTACTGTTAAATTGTTTCATAACACCTTCCAAAACCACCCATAATAAATCATAAATACTCAGAGGATCTTTATTATGCTTATGTCCTCTCCACGGAGCACCTAATAGAATATATGCAAGTATAAATCTATTTGAAAAATCAACTACGTTTTCTCATACCGTACAAAATACGGCTGACTATAAATTTAATTCAGAGTCCTTCCAACATTCGTGTACTGTTCTACTGTTGTTGATAAATAAGGTCAAAAGTCAATTGCGTAATTTACAAGACGAAGTTTTATGTCCAAAACGTGTTCCGTTTATTTTAAAACCTGTTAACTGTTTAGCAGCGGTCGCGTGTTGTTTCATCACGTTTCTAACTCAAACTAAACAGATTTACTCCTTATTTTTAAAAACTATGTTTCTAAGGAATCCCCTGTATAAAGACCTGTTGATTTCATTTTTAAATAAGTATGATTATAATTATGTACACAATATAATTGTTAGGTAATTAATATATGGTTAAATATCGATTTACTTTAGAACAATGTAATTGAATTTTCATTACATAGATAACATCAGGCCATCGTTATTCGCTTAAGCAATTAGGTGATGGATGCGTCTGCTTTTCCAATCAATGATTAAGGTGAACTCATGTTAAAGGCGATGTGATGATGACCTTAAGTCACGTTAGCCTACATAGCATCATATATCATGGTCTATACGGCAATTTCTATAAGCTATGCATGTAATATGGTGTTGGTGAGTCAATAGTTCAGATTCAGTAGATATGCCATATTATTGATAGTATAATATTGAGCTTCTGACTTACCTAGGAAGTTATATTATATAAACTATAACCTATCTAGAGGGATAGCTTATCCACACATTGGTCGTGTATGGTCCATTTAAGGTCGTGGAACTTATGGTATTTAAGCATCTGATAAGTTTTTCATAGTAATGTTTTAATAGTAATATAGTATTATATTATCTGTGGTAATATGATTTTTAATAGTAATGTTTTTGCTAAAAATATCCTTTGATTGTAGTAAGCAGAAGAACACTGTATTACGTCAGGGTGAGCATTAGTGACGTCAAGTTAGCAATCAGTGCTTGCGACGACTGACCTCTACGAGATAAGGCCATTAGGAGTTTCCAATACACTTTGTTTGATTAGTATTTAATCGCGAAATCTATTTATTTGACTATGGGTCGATAGTTTGGTCCACAATTAACTTGGACACAATTACAATGGCTAATTTAAGATGAAAACTGGGGGTTTGAGACTTTGATCCAGCAGCATTAGGTTGACCATGGGTCAATGATTTGGTCCACAATTGATACAGACAGCATTACTGAGGCTTTTATCTAAGACGAGAAATGAATGATGAGAGTTTAATGATTGTAAGTTGATTGGATAACATCTTTAGGCAACCTATTCCTCTATATTTAGTCACTACTTATCATGTTGCATAAAGGCTATTGTTCAACCTTGGGCTTTGTGGTGGTCAGTGAGATCATTCTAGCCTCTTACATACATACTCGTACACGTCAATTCTGTATCCCTATATTTGCTAGCGTAGGTATATATTCTTATAGGCTATTAATACAATGAAATTGGTAATTGAATACTACCCTTTGACTGCCGAGCTTTTTCCTATAAAAGGATTACCTCCATTAGCGTAGGTCATCGGTGACCTACGTGGCGCTCAATGAGTTAATAACTATGTTATTCTACAATTAACACAATAACTGACCATGAAATGTTGATTACAAAATCCATTCCCAATAAATCAATAATTCTTCCAATTAACGATGTTAGAACCATCGAATAAGTAGACTCTTGAATTAGCTTTGGTGCCCGGTGACAAGTGGCGCTTACTCGAGTCACGTGAGCCAGTCTTGGCCTTGGAAATAGACACTAGTATAAGACTTCTTCGGATTGCAGTGTCCTCTCTAATCCGGTCGCTTGTTTGCACCAAGTCTCTGATGCAATAAGCGCTCTAATGTTGGCCAGACGTTTTGTTTGTTTCTCGTAATCTAGTTATTATCGTAATCTCTTTATTTGGACGAAAGCAATAACAATTAGTACTTAAATTAAATTAAGGAAATGCTTATTACTATCCGTAATTTAGTGGAAGATTTAAGATTCGCAAACGGATGGAAAAATATTATTATTTCAATATTTGGTGAAAAGTGGGTTAGATGTGGCAATGTACAACTTACTATACAATGTCGGACATAGACTCTCAAAATGTACCGCGCATAAGATAGCAGCTGTTATTCATATGTACTCGTTTAAAGATCTGGATACGTCCGATCGTGTCCAAGTTATAAGCCACCATTAAAAGTAAGTGGCGTCAAGTGTAATGCTACGCCTACACGTGCCTAGAGCCATGTGGGCGTGTTGCAAATCAAATAATTCTGATCAAGGACACAGGTTTTTGCTAGCCATTAAATTTATGACTTACTCTGAGTCTCTTCGGTTTAACTTCAACGATGTTACATACACACTGTAAACGTGACGAAAGGTTCTTGGGACTAATTAGTTAAGCTTTTATATATGGCCTTGGATAAGGAGATGAGTATGTATTTTCCATGAATTGAACCCACATCTTCCATTAGATCAAACGTATAGGGTGAATTAGGGTGGTTTTAGTACCAAATAAAAATCGAATTTCCCCAAACCAAATAAATATATAGGCACACCTAGAACAATTGTAACGAATACCCTAGCCCCTTATATCTATTTTTACATTTTGATACGTTTATCATGTATTCAAAACATCCAATCAATCATTGTATCCTAAATATTGTTATCTCTTTGAAACGGTACAGTGATCTAGCTAACCGGTCGTCTAGTGAAGCGAAGTATATTAAAATACGAAGCATTTCGTAGCTGCGTCCAATTGGTTTTGACAGTTCCAATTGAATTGTTTATTGCTCTGGCAACCCAAGTCTAGGGGACATGTCTTGAGAGAAATGTACCGTTGATTTATACGTTCTTATGTTATGTGTTTTATACGGTATTCACAATTTACGGCTTTCTTTTGTATGAACACTTATATAACTTTAATCTATAATATCGCCCAGTGTGTATGAGAATGTGTATAAGTGTCAATGAAGCGAAAGTGGTCTGTCAGGATCGGGACCAATAGGGGTCATGATCTCTGCCTACCCCTCTTCAGGGAATCAGGCGTATGTATGTATGTACTATAATATCTCCTAGTTTAGATTCAGGACATTGTTATTATTTGGTTAATCACTCACCATCGCGAGGAAACCTGCCTATTTATCGAAATAGGCAATAGTTAGGTTTACGGTGACATCTGAAAAGGCTGAAGGCTTCAGCCTTCTAGATCTATTCCGTTGAGAGTTCATTATGTAACATTGCGAAGATGAACAAGCGAGAGATAATAGTAATGCATGTGGTAATTAAAATGATAAATATACAAAGCCGTTGCAATAGCGCTGTTATAAGAGAAAATAAATACATTGCGAACCTCATATCTAAAAGTATAATATGTTTCAATAAAACGTGACGTTTAAAACGATCTTGTTTGCCACACAATAAAGATTAGACGTACAACGTAATAATATGGGCCTCTAATTAAAATCGTATAACATCATAAGCAAAGTAAACAATTACAATTCATGAAACAATAACCCGAATTCAGATAACAATATTATATTGTTTTCGTTCATATGTTTGCCTACACGTTAGTTAGTATTTACCTCCTCATATAGATGGAAAGCAAATAATCTGCTTTATTGAAACAAGTTCTAATTTTGATTGTTTGTTAAACATGTATGGCCAAATCTAGTTTGGAACTCGTCTGCGAAACCAGCTGGCGTTCTGATCGGCCTTGGAGCAGCAATTATGATTGTTAATGGGCGATGAATTGGTAACCTGTCGCAAAGAATAAAACCAGAATTATTCCATTTTTACTTTAAATTTAATCTTAATTTGTGAACTGGATAGTATTATATAAGATTTGTTAGGCCTATGTATGTTGAACAAATCGCTGCTTTAAAACTAAACTGAAGAAACTCGATAAACATTTTATCTCAAAAAGATGAAATAATAAGTACATAAAACATATTAAGTTAATAAAAAGATAAAAAATGTATGTATATTTAATCATTTTTTTAAATTATATGCAATTTATTGTCAAAAATATATCAACTATATTATAAAACAACGTTTTTTGCAAAATAGTGTTTTTTGAGTTTCTTCAGTTTAGTTTTAAAGCAGCGAAATATACTGTAAAAGGTTGTTGTTAAAATTACGAACCAAAATCAGAGCTAGAGAAAAATTTATTAGCGTAATGTGTCAGTGTGTATAAAATGAAATTGCAACGACACAAGACATCATACCATTTCATGGAAATTGAACAAAATTTAATTGCTTATCGTATGAAAGGACTATACAGGGTGGCGCATTCAAAACGGTCAGTATGGGAAAGTCTGAAACTATAAGAGATACGAAGATTTGTGCTTAGGAACCATGTCACCGATTTTGATAAAAATAAAAACTGCATTCATACTTTCTTTGAAAAAACAACCGTATCCAGTACGGGAATCGAACCCGGTTGCTTTGAAAAAATAAATTGGCCCTTTTCACTTTTTCTTTTTAAATATCGATTGTGTAGGTCTTAAGCGGTAAATGTCTCTATGAAACATGGTGTCGAAAATGAATAAAATGCATTGTTTTGGTATACTTTAGTTTATCATCGTAGTTTACATACATCGTAACAATATTCAACAGACATGTAAAATTGTCGCTATTGCTGTATGTATTTTTGTACTTCCCTACTTCTTACATACACCATATCATGTGGCATTAGCATTGCATTAATCCTTTAAGGAGGTTTTGTTATCTACAGTAATCAAAAACTAACAATCTATTGAAAAGTCCACTTAAAGTGACGTGTTAAACCATATTAGAAAATTTCTTGTGGGGTTACGTTAAGAATGAATTTTACAAAACAAACTATGACACCCTTGAAGACCTGAAAGTAGCAATAGAGTCAATTTAAACGCAAATTCACCACATGAAAATACAAAATTCAATACTTACTATTGATCGTTATCGTTACCTAAACGTGTTGAATATTGTATTAAAAATAACGGTGGTCACTTAGAAAACCTACTTTGATAAACTAAAGTATACCAAAACAATGCATTTTATTCATTTTCGACACCATGTTTCATAGAGACATTTACAGCTTAAGACCTACACAATCGATATTTAAAAAAAAAAGTGAAAAGGGCCAATTTATTTTTTCAAAGCAACTGGGTTCGATTCCCGTACTGGATACAGTTGTTTTTTCAAAGAAAGTATGAATGCAGTTTTTATTTTTATCAAAATCGGTGACATGGTTCCTAAGAACAAATCTTCGTATCTCTTATAGTTTCAAACTTTCCCATACTGACCGTTTTGAATGCGCCACCCTGTATAGGTGTTTATGAGGCTAAATCTCTCTACCTCTATTCTGTTTATCCCTTAAAATTATTACAGACTTATATATCTATGTAAAAAAGACCTAGCAATGACATTTACAATTTCAGCTGATCGTAGCGGGAGGGGCGCGGGTTCACGGCCAGGGCCGTTGTCAGATCGATAATCCTGCTCACCGGAACGCAACGCTTCCTTGCTTACATGGCACAAAAAGACAATAGGAATTTGGGTTATTGGGGTAAACGAAACGTGACTGATTGTGCGTGAGTTGTCAAGGATTTGGCGAGTTCTGTAATCTTGTAGGACTGTTTGTGGAATGATGGTTGGCTTAAACAAGATTAATAAATAAAAAAATAATCACTAAATAATGGTATTTAGTATATATTAGAGTTATTTAATCAAAAGAATAAAGAAAATAAGGTTTTAATAACTAGAATTGTTAATTTGCATGATGTATAACTTCTATTTATCAACAATTATAAGTAACAGAAAAGAATTTTCCTTTATTACTGTAAATGACTGTAACTTTTTTAATGCAACTACCAGTTATTAGCTATCTTGTGAGATACGATACGACTTAAGGATAATCTTTAATCACCTCTCACCAGCTATAATAAAATAGTAATCGTGATTTCTGATTGTGAAGTCACGTGTTTGTTTTATTTGTTTTATTAGATTCTAAGTAACACGAGTATTGGACATTGTTCATTCCCTTGCGGTTTAGTCGAGTGATACTTCGGAGAATATGAAAGTCAAAGTTCAGGTCACGTGTGGTCGCCCTTGGCAACAGAGTTGTTTGATCGCGATGCCCCGTGGTTCACTTGTTTAACAGTTACCTTCAGCGTCACTTTCAAGGCTTCGTCCTTGGGTTCTGTTGCTAGGCAACCCCTTCGTTTGTTCTCTTAAATCCCAGGCTAATGTCACAAAAGAACGTAACTAGGTCATTCAATGATGGACATTTCGTACGTTTATTTAAGTCGGCTAATTATAGCTGTCGAAAACTGAGTAACAACCTTCTACCAATGTTCTATGTTAATGCAATTACAATCTGATACTAGAACTAGAATTTGACTAAGGTGATACTGTCATAGAAGTTCTGCCAATGCCGAATGGGAATACAGGATGTCATTATTTACCTATGTATGTAATTTTAAATCAGTGCTCTATTACAGGAAATAGATAGAAAACTAGATTAAATGATTGTCAGTAACTCTAGATTGTATAAAACATTATTGAGCGATAAAATGAATGATTTCATTATACGAATGTGTAGGTTTCTTTTACAACTCGGTGATAAAACTGGCCTTTAAAGAGGGTAGTCATTTTTATTACTTGTTCTTTCAGTAAATGTATTTATTTACGCCTGTCAGAATACCGACAAAGAAATTAATTTGTTCGTTCGCAAATGAACTCGTCTAATGAAAATTAGGGTTGTCTCGCAGAAATAAATGTATTGATTCAATATTAAACTTATATCGAAGTTTGCAAATACACTATAGTATAATATATATAATACATCTAAAATTATTATTATTATTATATTAATTTATTGTAAAGATTTCATTGTTAAAATGTATTATAATAAAAGTTTACACGTCTCCTGTTATTACATCAAAATAAGTATAATACAAGATTTGTATTTTAAAAATAGTATAAAACATAAAGTGATTAGTAATCATGATTAAAATAATTCTCATGGTTCTTTTATTTTATAGTCAATCGCTATGCGAACTTTTTCAATATCACCTCCAACATTTGAAATCAATAAGTCGCGGAATATTTGTTACTTTCCTACACCGATAACCCTGCATATGACCTTGAGCGATAATTTGTTTTTCGATTTTACCAAATGTAATTAACAATAGCCGTCGGAATTCCAATTACGATATACACTTAAGTGATGTTTAGCACGAATTTGCTCACCACTGCGCGACGGTCTATTAAGTAATGGGCTAGCGAGTGCATTAATTATTATATAGTCAATTGTTTACTTAAAAGTTGTGTAGTACAATAAAGACTTGGGAATATACATACTCAAATATACCCTAATTCATAATAAGCTTTATGGCATATAGGAATATTATAAAAGATACACATGCATAACGTAAATCAAAGTGACATCTTATCCTGATACAGGAGACAAACTCATACTACAGAGTGCCATTAGATCTATAATGTTCGGCTCAATAAAGAGAAAATAGTTTGCCAGGGTTTCCATAATCTCAGCATCTAATATAATCTGTAAAAATATCCTCTTAAAATTTTAAAATCTTTTTCTTAAATCGTTTATTCTAAAGTCCGAATTGTAGAGCATAATTCGCAATGGCGTCTTGCTAAACAAATGAATCTATTTGTGCGTCATCCTTACGTAATGCAGCGCCGCTGGTTTTTAATCAATTACATTCGTAAGCGCATTTGACAACCCAAAATTCTAAATGTCGTAGACTATTGCGACGTGCAGAATGTTTATAAAGAAGTCTTTTAGTGCTTTTATTAATAAACCTATTACCTACTATTCACTAGGTTTTTTACTTCAAAACGGCTATAATGGTGCCATAGTATTAGTATATTAGTATGTAATTCTCTATAGAATGCACAATAGATATTTAAGTATTATTCTATAATAGTAAAGAGGAACTGTTAATATGACTTTACTCCATTTAAAAAATCCTTAACGTAAGGATAACCTTTCTAAAGTGAAACAAAGTGGCGTTGTACGTGTGTACCGAGACAGTTGTTAATATCATATACTCCAACTATAGATGTCTATATACGAGTGATTGTTTATTTCATCTCAATAACAATAGAGAATTGGAGTAACTGTGCCATACCACTTTCACTTAGTGTGAGCATACCGCCATAGCAATGCTAATGGAATGGAATGGCGAACGAAAGTGAAACGGATCATCGTTTCGTTTATTTAACTGTTCAGATACAGGCACAAATACTGTCTCATTTTCACGTGGGTGTCATTAAGTAATAAACAATAGAGCCTATGTATTAATCAGATATGTATATGGTCTATATCCATAGTTTGTTTTTATAAAAAGTTTACAAAAATGCATGAAGAGTACAGTACATTTGTGATCTAAATACGTGGGTACATGAACACCAATTTTGCAAAATGGGTTCGTTGGTCCATGACCAAAACAAGTATGGTATTCACCTGTGACATCACGTGGGTGAGTGAGACAGTTGTCTGAATTAATAAAGATGAAAAGGGACGAAGAACCCAGGTGCTCCCCGTACAAAGCGCCGTTCGTGACATTTGAAGCAGAGGCAATGTACTTAGAATGGTGTCTGCTTACGCAAATGCCAACCAGCCTTTATGCCAGCTTAACATGACAGGGACTTCAGTTATATAGGTATCACCACTGTTAAATCTTTCTGGGTAGGCTGATGATTCAGTGACTATCGTTATCACTGCGTTCGTGGGTTACCAGACGCTCAGCGAACTCGTGATAAAGTGTTGAATCCTTCCGTTTAAAGATATTGACTATTATCTGTCGTTTATAATATCATTGTGTCTCAGCATACGTTTTAATTTAATAAATATCTGTAATCTACCATGTTAGTTATCATTTATTACATAAGAATTGTTACAAATACATATAAATATTTGAGAGATTTTATAATATAATTTAGAGTACTGGGGATATTTACAGATACGCATACGTAAACTAAACAGTAGGTACATAGAGCTCACGTCTGTACATATTTGCGAATTAATACATGCAGCTTCATTAGTGTGGCTTGTACAACAGATGTTATGACTGAAACGCGACATGTATATTAGCAAAGCGTTTGTAGCTGTCTGGTATTGGCGACGCGAACGCAAAGCGACCTACTTGTGTATTAGTGGACTTGTACAATTACTGACTTGACTCGATTTAATTTGGCTTAAAGCGTAATGTGTTGACATGCTATTTGGTTAGAGTGATAAGTACAGATCTTTGAGAATGTTCTAAATTCGAGGACAAGTTTTCCGGATTTATACATTTGTTCATTCATCTGTATTTTTAATGTAAATGAATGAAAAGGCGATCGTTATCCCTTTCGGCATAGTGGACGGCTTGTAACACGCGATTTGGCTATTCACAGTCAACCTTTTACCAGAAAGTTAGCACCCTGTGACGTAGGAGATGCTTGAGTCCATCTTCTTTCACTAATACTGAATGAATGAATGAAATAATGTTTTCTTATAATTGTTTTCCTTCAGTTTATTTTATTGAATATAAGTGTATGAACGTATTTGTGTACAGAATTGATGTTTGGTATGTCTGGTGATTCGTTTGTGGAATCTCCAAACAATGAGTGTTTGTTTGGCTTTTTGCATCTGAGGAATGCAAAGGGATGCTTCTGTGTGAGTGACTGGACGGCGTTGGCACACATTTTCGATATTAAATGTGTGATCAAAGTCACCGTGAAGGAAAGCTGTGTTGTATGTGTTCCAATAGTTTAACTTGAAGATTTTATACTCAAAATGTATGTACCGGATTCAACCACTGGTTGCTTTCCAGATCATATCGAAACTAAAACAAAGGAAATTACATAATACCGTCGTTGAATGAATAAATTCAAACAAAAAATAATGAAATAAACCTCCTTGCTAGGCAAAATTCATTAATTAACAAATTAATAAAAATTACTAATAAGGTTAAGGTTTTAACTCTTAACTCAATCTTATTATACCGCTTGTTTCGAATTGATGAGCATAGACAAAGACTGAGCGCGCTCTAATGAGTCGATTGCGAGTAGCTAACCAGGTCAGAGTTGTAGAGCGTTGCCTTACGAACATCCACGAAGCCACCACTTGCCCAATCCACACTGTCTTTTACTCTGAGTGAAGTCATTGTTAGCATAAACCATCTTAAGCAGTCCATTAATGAGCTGGTAATGTTATGTTAGGCCAGATTCGTATGAGGTTTTACAAAACATACATATAAATCGATTGTATGCATGAACGTCATACATACAGTCCTAAGATACTCAAATAGGTCATAAACTGAAAAAAGGTGCCGTTAGTATGTAAAATTTGCAAGAATTTGTACATAAAAAGAACTGTGCTCTTCGTTAGGGAAGTGGTGTGTAAGTAACATATAAGTACATTGTACAAGTAGCAATAACCACAGAATGTGTGAATGATGTGAGTTGCGGTCTATGACTGTCTGTAGAGCAAAAGGATGCATGGTATGGTATATGGTATATGGTTTGCAAATACCTAAGTGCTGATAAGTTATTGTTCATACATGTCTGCTATAACTCAGTTGTTTACTTAGACATTTCAATGTCACATTGAATGGGCTGGTCGGTGTATCATTGTTTAGTTATATTTTATTTATAACTTCATTCTGTTTTAATATGTTATTGACGTGTTAGCACATAATACACATATTTATACTAAAGTTTATCGACATAACAGAGGCAATAATAGACATTTTCAAGTCCATTACGAAGATATATTGACTACGGATTGTATACCATATAGATAGCCTATCGGATAGGCAGCATCAAATGTGTTTTCCCCCACCGTTGCAATGTAAACAAACGCGAAATAAATGCAGGGTATTAATTAAAGTCCGCACAAAATAAAGAGTGGTACAAACACCAGGCTATCTGCAATGCAGTGTTTCCTTACTTAAATCACGAAAACACGATTTGGCTGATAACTTGCTGCGAAGTTGGACAAAGTTTGCACGTTTTGCGATAAATAAGCGTAGTGTGGCAAACGTTGACACGAACACATTTTTATTCCAACGTAATTACCCATTAAGAGAGGCAATTTCCTCAAACACACTTTTTTAATTACTCCTTCACTGGCACGATCTTTTTTCAATGTTTGTTTTGAAGTGCTTTTCTCTACAATATTTACTACAGTTTCCTTGAGGAGTTGTACAGAATTATCAGTGGCTAATAATGTATTCTTTTGTACTTCATATAACACTTTTTTTCCCTTAATTCGTTCATTATCTCTACACAGTATATATCATCAGTATTTGTATCAGTATATGTAGTATCATCAGGTGCTCTGTGTTGGTGAGAATTATGTAGTTTACATATAGTTATGAATTATTGAATTCGGTCTTTAAATCGTATTTATCTCCACTGATTTAGATGAGCATGAACTGCACCCTTAAATATCAGATCAGAATCATTCAACAAACTAAGTCTACCGTGTATCTATCTAAACAATACAAATACGTAGTATTGATACTACAGACTATTGTTTTAATTGTGTTTCGAATACAGCGAATTAGGAATACAATCGCGTTGGGTGGATGCATGAAATTGATGTTTAATGATGCTCCGTTTACAATGTTATGTTGTATGTAGATTCCGAGTGTTACATTGTTGGTTCATACACACATACTGTATCGTTGCCAGCTTCTCGTGTAAGTGTGATTGATACAAATACCTAAGCAATTTGTATATTAGTACCCTTTGTGATATTCAAATGATAACACTTCACATAAAATTCTATACTTGTATCTCGTATAACTAAGTCTAGAAATCGTGATACTGCTTTGACAATAAAAATGCTCCAGTCGGATATCAAACCTGACACTTGAGAGCATTCAGTAGGTTCATTTACATAGGGTTTTATCTGAAAAGTCATTGTGATAGCCTTATGTCACATTACGATGATAATGTTAATTTATTAATGTCTTTACACTTGATACAGATACAT
The DNA here is from genome assembly GCA_030578115.1 of Leucoptera coffeella. Lineage (NCBI taxonomy): Eukaryota > Metazoa > Arthropoda > Insecta > Lepidoptera > Lyonetiidae > Leucoptera > Leucoptera coffeella. The sequence goes on from JAMBLF010000497.1 coordinate 107,412, forward strand.
ATGCATGCGTTTATTGAACACATTAATGAGTTTCTGTCTGAAAGAATTTCTATAGCGTAATAATACATCAGGCTGCCGTTTGATGGATGACCATGTGGTGTTATTGACACAGTGGGACCGCCTTTCAGCTCTCGCGCAAACAATGTCGTTGAGAAACGTCCGAGATAAGATTATACTGGATTTAGTGGGTCTATGATGCCTCTAGTCTTTACTCTTAATGGCCAACGGTGGTGATTCGTATGGAGGGTTTAGGAAATAAATTCTCCGTTGCCTTGATAAGTATGTAGTTACATTAAATTTTGATTAATTATAGCATATTTTTGCTTGTGAAGTTTCAAATGTTCTTAGTAGCCCCGAAAACGTTATCTGTATGAGTACTACGAGTATTACTAAATTGTTATTGCCTGTATGGTTGGACAGCTTTAGTCCTTATTTAGGAGATACAGGTTTGTGAGATTAGCCATTACATTGTCGTATTCCATACTTTAATTTACTTATTCATAAGTACGTACGTACGCGTTCACGACCATTAACCCTTACGGGGTAGTCAGAGGTTCCGGTGTCCATCTCCGTAGTTGCGAAGGTAGTAATTTTGTGGTCACCACGAACCCACGTGTTAACCAGATAGTTAGTACTCAATGTGACAGGTGGTCAGCCATGTCGCCATTTACAAGCACTAACTATTACCTGTTCTGGGAACAGGTAGGTTTCCCACGATGTTTTTCCCTCACCGTAGTATTCGACGCATTTCGTAAATGTATTTTTATTACGAAAATGTTCATAGAAATTCATTAAACTTCATTTCCATTGGTACATGCTCAAATGGGATTTGAACCCTGTACCTTCGATACAGAGTCAAGCCCCTAACAAATGAGCTACGTCGAATTATTCATAAGTCACCAGCAAATATTGATCTTTTACGAATACTATACTTAACGTTCGACGTTCTTGGCCCATTTACCTAACAGACATCTGATCTGTGCCGTGCACGTGTCCACCTAAATACGACCTATTATTAGGTGCGAGAGGAAAAGTCTTACCGCCTAGTCGCTTCTTAATTACACACTGCCTGAGAAAAGTAGCTCTAATGGTTAGACTGTTTGTTTTGTTCTCCAAGGTATTCATTTCATACGATATACAAATGTACATCTTCACGTCCTTGCGAGGACGATCTCATATGTTTATAATGAGGTGAATAGATAAACCTTTTTTAGAAAACACTAAGTTATCCGGCAATTGAGATTTAAATGTAAATTATATGAGACTAACGTTACTCGAACATTAAGTGATATTATTAAGTTACAGGTGAAAGTAATTGGAGAGGAAAAATATCTCGAGATTCCCGTTGGAATTAAAAAAACCTAGTTGTGAAGCCAGACATCCCCGAAATGTAATACTTCTACTGTCGAGGCCTTGATTAAAATGCAATCAGATGTCTTCTAGTTTGCTTCAAGTATTTATGCACGGTAGGCTTGCTACTATTAGCTGTAGTTTCTTAATATGTCATATTTCATAGCAACTATACGCTAAATGTGATCAAACCTTGGTACTTTTCGTTTTAGTAACTTTAACCGGGATTAGGATCGTTAGTGTGTGTTTGGAATTACTTTCGCAGAATCGATAAAAGTCTGTAGATTGCAATTGTTAGTATGTACTAGATCAAAGGTTTCCTGTAACAAGCAGTTCGCTCGTAAAAATCGGCACTTCTTTTTAGTTTTCAGAATAGGTGTCTGTTTTAGACTATGAATCAACTTGTCTTCGGCTCGGTGCCAATACGGTTTTTTCAACTTAGTCGTATAAGATGTAGGTTGATACAATTCAAGCCTTGAACTGTTGTCGGCTAATTTATTCAGAAGGCGGAACGGTAAATATGAGCGCTACACGATTTCTATTGTGTATGAGTATAGATAAAATTGTACTGTTAGTGCTAACAAGTTAAATACACAGATTTTACGGTAGTAATAGTATTTATGTAAGTTCGTTTTAGTAGGTGTTATATCCCTACTGCGTGTGAGGGTATTTCAAAATCTTTAGAATAATGTGATAGTTACTTACACAGACCTATGTAAGTAACTATCACATTATTCTAAAGTTTTTACAGATAGCTGAATAGACAGACCATCTGTAAGTGCATTAATATGGTATTTCGGTAACAGGGTAGTAAATTGTCTCCCATCAGATTCCATTTATCCATAGATCACTTACATCATTCTGTTTTTGTCTTAGCCACTATTCTATTTAACTCTCAGATGAAAATTTTATCTCATTTCAAAATTTATTTTAAAATTTTATTTTTATTAACATCAAGGACTACATATTTGTTAACACGTTAGATAACCTTATCGAGTTATATTTAACCGAGGAGCGCGGTCTATTCCGAGTGGCCATTACTCGCGATGCTTATTAATAGGCCACTGTCATCTGCGTGAATTGTGAGTATTTCTGTGCCCGACCGCACGCTGCGCTCGCTTGTTCTACCAACAGTACTTTTGAATGTCCGTAATTGTTTCGTAGATATGCAGAATTCTAATTTGAGCTTACCTGAGGGACTGAATTTTCCGTTTAGTTACTGTTTCGTTCAGTATCTCTCATCGCCATAAACATTAACATTTTTTGAACATCAGAGGACAGATTTTTGTACAATACAATTGAGTTTCTCCTTTAAAATGCAGAGAAAAAATCATATTACAACAAGAATTGAAAAATATTCCAGATTTCTTGTTAAAAATTGATCCGATTAAGGTATATAAATAGTCGTCTATGGTGCGTCAACAAAGTCAGCAGCTCAGTGAAAGTTGAAAATACAAATAATTATTTTCGGCCGAATATTTAGTCAATTGTGATGCCAAACTGGCTAAATATGTTCGCTTTGGGATAAGATTTGGTTCCTCAACTGGAACGAACCGAAGAACAAGGAAGAGAGCAAGGAATTGGAGCATCGATTTCGTTTTTCTTCGGTTGTAGCGGCTGGTGGCGTTGGCGTTACCATGGCGATGGAATACCAAGAAGTTCAAACGCCGTGGCATCAGTGTTTGTACTTCAGCCGACATAACCTTAGTGGTGAATGGCATGATAAAGAATTAAAAAAAAAAAAAAAAGGTATATAAATGCCAAAAATTTATTCTAAGCAGAGAAACATAATATGATGGTAACATTACTCGTACAGGACGCAGAACACATTATCGCGACTATCTATTGTCAGGAAACAAGCTTGAGAGGCCATTCAGCATTGCGGCTATGTTGGACCACTCTATAAATGTATTGGGCCAAGTCGTATCGCATAAGTCATAATCAGATCCAAGCCAAAGTGCCGCCGAATTAATATTGGAGCTTTCTCCCGTGGCTGACGGCCAAATGTCATACGTTATGAATGACTAGGAATTCAACCTTGATGTTATCCTTATTGTTAACGCCATACGAATCATTTTCATTTGACAGCATTAATTCTCAGACAATATTAATAAAACTGGGTAAGGTTTTCGTATTTCACAAAAATATTTGCGTCTACGTATGTAGATCACTTATTTGTGTTCGGAAGTGTAGGATGCACTTAATTAAACTTTATATTTCGTTTTGATCCCGTCCATACTTACGCTTCTTATCTGTAAATAACAAGCTTCATTATGTAATATATTATATATGGGTTAGTATGTACATAACACTCCTATCGAGTATCATTCATTCACATTATCAGTTTTACTTTTATGACTTGAATTGAATGGAACTAGCTATTATCTTCTTGACTTGTGGATAGGATAAATAAACTTAAGGGTGATTGTTCAACAGATACAAAATAACCCCAATTAATATGTATATCTATCGCAAGTAGAATCGATGCGTCTAAGTCATGTTCACCCCTGCACAGATTATGGTCGTACGTATATGTATAGATTGAATTAGGTCTAAAAAGGTTTCGCAACTACGACCGTTTTACATTAGTGAGTTGACCTCGTCCTGTAATCTGGTCTTGATTAGGTACGAGTATGTAGCACCATTGTACTTCCTCAGTAAATACTCGTATGACATGGGAAATCAAGTTTTAATGTAATTCCTAACAACATAAGTCTCATTACGTGTCGTTTAGGGTAAACTAGCTATGGTATTACGTTGGCTTTAATTGGTTAAAGAATTACCATTTGTCATTCGTCACTCACTCTGACTACCACAAAAGGATAAACGTACCTAAGTTGTTTCTTGTAAGGTCGATACTCTCTGCCTATCCTGTTGGGAGGTAGAGGCGTGAATATATTTGTAGGTATATAATATAACACAAAGGCACACCTATCATGTAAATTGGGACACACAAAATTAGTCTCGAGTCGTTGATAAGTTTGAGTGCGGACAGATAAGATTTCTGTTGAGTTCGTCCGTACTTAGATAATACTATCTTCATATATAAAAAGGTATTTGTCTGCCTATACGAGTACATTTGTGATGTTGATTGTCCGCTATTTACGTACGGGAAAAAACATTGATACATATTAGAGAGATATAGTTTTGCATGGGTACACTAGTGCACGATTTTTAAGCATATTGATGTACTTTTGATCATAACATTCGTATATGTATATTTAAATATATGTTAGGTAGTATATTATTATAGATCTTAAATACTACTTAGTCCGTCACAGCTTGACTCGTTTCGTACCGTCTAATTGGTTTATAATGAGCATAACATACGTACGAGTATATACATACGTCGGTGGTCAATTAAGCGTCTGTCTACCCCGAAAAGGATATCGTTCTGAAGCGGATGTCTGTTGAATCTTACAATGTGCTTTATCGCAAGCCCTGTTTATTGCACGTGACCTGAACGTGTGGCCCTTGAGGTTGGTTATTCGTTTCCGTGAACTTTGAATTTGTGACTAGTTTGCCTGTTTCACGTAGATTTATGTCTAGTTACTAGATACTAGGACCTTATCACACAGAAGCTAACAAGTAACCAAGTTTACATACATATAAATGATTATAACTAGCCCTAGCCGTAACAAAATAAAAATTCATATATCAATGGAAATAAGTTCATATACCATCTTTGTGGAAGAATAAGAACTTTTTTTTGTCTGTTTTGTAATTGGTAAATGGTTTGACTATGTATTTGTGTACTTAATTATTTATATACCCTTTGTAACATGAACTATGTATGAGTAATAGTTTGCCAGCACCAAATATTAGATAAAATATCTGTCTCAGCACTGCACGAAGTTGTTTTGTCCAATCATTTCATTTTATACAACTTAAACTGCTGTACGAACTTGAAGAACAGACTTAGTAAACTTAAATGACATTTTAAAACTTGAAGGACCGTAAAGCCTTATCAAAACAAGGAACATGAAATTCCTCAGTAAACCTGTTTGTGGCCGCGACCCCTTGCTATCTACATTAGGGGTGGGCTTATCTAAACTTGAGGGAGTTTTACCTGCTCTAATGGTTTGTTGCTAGGCAGAAATTACAAAATTATAATGATGGAAGTATTTCCAAGAAGGCAAAGTATTTTAAAAGCGTATTTTGTACACAGTAGCTATGGATATTTCAAAATTGTCTTCCTTTCCTTGATCAGAAACATAATTATAGAGACAATAATGTGTGTAAATTCACAATAGGTGTAAATATGCGTGACGGTCACTGATGACTAAATGACATTGAAAAGAATTCAAATCGATAGAATGAATAGTAGTCAGTATACAGAAAATGTCTAATTTTTAACTTAAGTGTGTAACGTTACACAATAAATGTATTGAAAATAAAAATGCATAGTCATGGCAAGGAGTGCGAAATTCAATATGTCATAAAGTTGCATTCCTGTGTGCTGGCGCGCCTCGTGCGGTTTTTTATCAAAATGGCGTAAGCGAGCTTCCGCCCGGTCGTTGACTGTGTGGCGTGGCAGCTGGCACGCAGCGGTGTCATCGATTTTTTTATTTCGTCCTGCAAATGACAGCGGGCGCCATCTATGCGTGGCTTTTAGAACCGCTAGGAATGTTGTTGCTTGAAGAACAAAATTAGATGGCGCTGTATATTATCTGTGTATGATCAAACTATTATTTTGTTTTATAACAATAAATAATAATTGGCTTAGTTTAATGTTCTATCGTTTTTTAGTAGGAATTTTTATAATTTTATCCTCGTCTGGAACTCCATTTCAGGGTTTTTAACAGCCTTTGTACATAAGCTCATTATTATTGAATGGTGCACTAGCACAGCTGTGCTAAAAGTGACTTGAATCCCCTAGCTTCATCGGATTTGTGTGTGAACCTAATAAACTTATCTCTATTTATCTCTTCTTTCTAGTGCAAGGACTTTGAGAAGGTCGGTGCCACAGTGGCGGTGACCCCCTGCGATGTTGTCGAGGAGGCTGACATCACCTTCTCCTGCGTAGCTGACCCTCAAGCTGCTAAGGAGGTACGTATTAGATAGATAGAGGATAGGTAGAGATTACCAATGATCAATGCTGATGACGAATCTCTGTCGTCTTACTCATGTCTATTAGGTTTATGTAGCATACTCTTATGTTTTTCATGCTACGTTCGCCCGACTTAAGGAGTTTTACTGCATCTTTGTATCTCTATAATTATTATTATGTGTAAGAAAGAAACATGGTTCACGGCACAAAAACAATAAAATTTATAATATCATTAAAAACGGGCTGTTAACGAGTATTGCCTTAGCATCTGCTACAGCCAAACTGCAGCACGGGTGCTCTGCTACTGAAATCAAATTAGAAATAAACTTTGAGTAACTAGACAATGACTAATCAGTTGTGGTGGTCACTGAACTTCTGACTACTTTAACAGGCTTTGACAGTCGTGCTTGATACGATTAATATTTGTAAGTTTGTCTAATAAATTAATGGGTGCGTTGCAGATGGTGTTCGGCAACTGCGGCGTGCTGCACTGTCCGTCGCTGGAGGCGAAGGGCTACGTGGAGATGACCTCCATCGATGCCGACACATCGCACGACATCGTCGAGGCCCTCAGCGCCAAGGGCGGCCGCTATCTCGAGGCTCAGGTACGTATATTGACCCTACATATACATTACAAGCCTTCAACACATACATACAACACTTATTAGCCATACATAAATAAAGGTATACGTATACAGTCACACTAGTCTGGCCCGTAAACAGAATGTACTGGACGCTAGTGTCGGACTACATACTCATTGATCATACATACGTTCTCAAGTTTACGTGGGCATAATAAATTGACCATACATATACGTTCACAATATAGACCGGGGCATAAATAGATTGCTAATTAGCTGATATTCTTCTGTCATGTCATACGAGGTAGGCTTTTGTATCCTGTGGGGTAACAGCTTATTAGGCTACAATATTACATTGTTATCACAATACTGCTGCCGCTGCATGTGCTGACTTGCACTCTTGCACCACTGCCATCACCGTCACTGCGCCGGATCCTAGTCAGCATTCTTAGTGGCACCAAAGTCCGACTGCATCTTTCTGTGGTTGGCGTCAGCATTCTAACGCTGTGGCCAAGAGCACTGACCTCGGCCGGCGCGGTATGTCCACGTGATTGTGGACAATATTAATGCTACATATGACCAAAGTAATAACATCGAGGGCTTTGTCTACCCTGAAAGGGATGAAAAGACGTGAATGTATACGCACATATGTATTTTTATGTTGTATTTGTTACAGATCCAGGGCTCGAAGACGCAGGCGGAGGAGGGCACGCTGATTATTTTGGCAGCAGGTGACCGCACCTTGTTTGACGACTGCCAGAGCTGCTTCAAGGCCATGAGCAAGAACTCCTTCTATCTAGGCAGTAAGTGATATTAATCGCTTATATATTAATATTAATGAATAGAAAAGTTAATTAGATTTAGTCCGTTGACGAAAATGGTTAGACGAGTTTAATCAAGCTCCGCTTTTGAAGAGACGTAAATAGATGGTAACTTGCAGCCGTTATTAACGTGCTCCCGGCATGTCTTAGGTGGCGACTCACAAACTAAAAATCATTAACATCTAACAGTAAATTCTAGCCATCGACAACAAAGTCGCAAATGTCATTTATTTCCATGAAGTAACGGACGTAAATGTAACTACTGTTACAATATAACGTGTATTGTGTTGCAGGCGACATAGGCAACGCGTCGAAGATGAACTCGGTGCTGCAAGTGGTGGGCGGCGTGTCGCTGGCCGCGTTGGCCGAGGGACTGGCGTTGGCTGATAAGGCGGGGCTCAGCCAGGCCGACCTGCTCGACGTGCTGGCACTCACGCCGCTCGCTTCCCCACACCTCATACTCAAGGGACGCGGTAAGCACCTTAATATATTTGAGCCTTGTACATAAAAAACACAGGAAACAGAAAAAAACAGATACATTTAGGACACAGGCAGCTTGAAACTGTTAATTATGAGTCACAGAACAATAAAATAAAATACATATTTGTAGAGTAGAGAGCTCCCTCTAGACCTCACAATATAGTAGCGTATATTTTAAATTAAGCAAGAATCATATTGGGAGATTTGTCTAGCTTCTTCACCCAGCTGAAGTTTCCGAGACAACATTAGAGTATAGAGTCTGAATACACAAACCAATGAAGAAATATAGTTGAGTTTTAGTTTTAAGAGATTCGCGATTTATACTCATGATTAATAATTAACGGGACTTATCGCGTAACTTACGATATATAATAAAATTACCTTTATTAACCCGACGACGTTTCGGCTACATTGCAGTAACCATGGTTATATAAACTTACGCGATAAGTCCCGTTAATTATTAATCATAGTTGAGTTTGTTTACCTTATCTTAAATGCAATATTGTTTGTTTACAGCGATGATCGAGTCGTCGTACAGCACGCACCAGCCGCTGTCGCACATGCAGAAGGACTTGAAGCTGGCGCTGGGGCTAGGCGACGCCCTCGAGCAGTCGTTGCCGCTCACCGCCACCACCAACGAGATCTTCAAGCATGCCAAGCGCCTCGGCTACGCTAACCACGACGTCAGCGCTGTTTACGTACGCGCGCGCTTCTGAGCCCCTCACACGCACAATTCTGTTCATGTACTCGTCATCACGGTACTATAGTACATTCGCATTAAGAAAATAGTGATATCATCATGTCCCGACGATTTGACCAATGAAACGTGACAACTGTCGTCTGCAATTGGTCGATGTGAATTGTTTTCTCATTTACTAACGTCTCATTGGTCAGTTTAATGTCTATATATCATGACGTCACTATTTACTTAACGCGAATAGACTATAATGCCACGGCTTTTAGACAGGTGGCAACGCTGTGTAGATAAGAAATGTCGGTCGAATATAAAATGATACTCATTCGGTAAAGCGATGGTTAGTTTTATTGTTTTAGACTGACATCTCGAACTGACACAGCATTGCCTTCCCTAGGAGTCTTGGGCTTTCAGACTGTTGGTAAAACGGTGAGAGAGTAGAAATTAAAATGTATGCGATTTTTTAAAAAAATCACGTGAGTTAGCGATTTAATAACTCAATCCCATACATTAAGATTTATATTGTTGTATAGTTTTGCCGATTATCTAAGGCCCAAGTTAGAGTTCGCTACAAACTCGGCAGGAGTCGCTAGTGTCTATGCAAAGAAAAGTTCAGTTTTAAGTTAGATAACTGTAGTTACAAGCGGTAATTGTCGAGTTATGTGGTGTGATTATGCATAGTGATTGGTCGCAGGATAAGCAGTTAGGGAAAAAACAATTTTAAATATTTTTTTGGACTTTAATAATGATTATGATTTTAATTAAAATCGGTAATATTGTGTGTGCAAGTTTAGTTAATGGGATGAAAATTATGATATGGAAAGAACGTGCACACTTAAACAATTATAGTTTTTTTTGTCTTAGCTGCTATCCTGTGCACCAAATACCCAGTACAATGAAACGGAACTGTGACTAGTTTTCTTTCAGACTAATTTCGATCTATCGTAATAAGTAAAAAACAAATCTCAAGAGTTTCTCATTGGACCATTGATTTCAGTCTGTTGTATTGAAAAATGTTGTTTTATGGAAAAGAACATTAGTTTTAAGTTATCCTTTCGTTTAAGATGACAAAGTTCCCTAAATTATAGGCGAAGTGTAATCTATTAAATCAATCTTAGTTTCATTGATAACATTAAGCATTTAAGTAGAAACAAAGTGAACAATTGTGTCTAAAAAGTCATGCATACTTTTTATCTCAAGAGATAATTCCTTTTCATTTCTAGTATTAACTTGACAAAGGATTCGGCTGTTGTACATATGTACCTTAGCCTGCACTGTTGAGTGTAAATAATAAGTAATAACTTGTTATTATTTAGTGTTGCTACATTTTAACACCTAAATTGCATATTTAGTGTAAGTGGTTTTGTTGTAAATGACTCTCAGAGTGTAAAGTTAAGTATTTGAATTTGCACAGAGTTTGTGACGACTTTAGGTGTGTATTATCCTTATATACAGAAAAAGAGACTTTTTGTAGCTTTTTTTCTGTTATTTTGAGACAAAGAAGGCGATTTCTCATAAATTAGAAGGTATTCCGTTCTTAACTGAACCTAATCATATATTTTCGTAAGGACTCAGAAAAATGGTAATAATTAAGTAGTTTTTATATGTTTTAATCAGAAGTATGAAGACTAAGGACATACTAAGAGTTAGTAAATGTTTATTTTAAGTTTTTAAAGTGAAATGAATTAAAATCACGTCTGGCTCGTTAGGATTGGCGATTTCTTTTATCTGTTCTTTGTGAGAGCACTAGAATGTAAGTTTATAAATATAAACTGAATATATTTTTAAAAATATCTTGGCTGTTTTATTTTATTATTATTTATCCCTAAAATAGTATCTACTTGAGCGTAGACTGTACAATCCTTGTTATTTGAAAGGATTTTACACAAACATATACAATATATGATGTCTTTGTAATAATATCTGAAGTTTCTGACAGGAACTATGATGAGGTACCTAACTAAATTGTCAGCTTAACTTAGTAATTATTTTTTACAAAATTATCATAAAAGTTACTGATTAAGTAACCCTAAGTAATTATGAAACAAAGTCCTACAGACATTACACGCTCGTCTCTATAGAGGATAAATTGACTATAGAATGAACAACAAAGTTCTTTGATCCCCATTTTGCTCTCATCCTGGTTAATAACTTTCTCTTCATTCACATCCTTACACATACTTTATACATATCCTGCAGGTTTTATTCACTCTTTCAATATCTTATGTTATCGTTAGCCGTATGTAAGTAACTTGATGTCTTTATATACATATATTTACGCCTCTATGTCTCTAAGGGCATAGGCTGAGACTATTGATGGTCACCTGGAACGATTTTGACAAATCTCCCTTGCTTCACTCACACCCATTAACCTTCTCGTACATGCTCTTCTATTAGTCAAGTTGCGTACATCCACCTTGAAATGTTGCTAATTTGATCTTCAAAAGTTATACGCGGCCTACCCCGTCCAACTCTAACTTCCACTTTGGCGCTATAAATTCCTTTCTTAACCCTGCTTTCATCCATTCGCTTCATGTACTTAAACCACCTCAACATACATTTGATGTCTTTCTTGGGAAATCGCGGTAGGCCAATATCAGGCTACGATGTTTTGTTAAAAATGACCCAAGAGATTAGTCCTCGAGGTTCTGTCCACTCCCAAAAAGGGTTCGGAGCCAAATGTATATGTATGTGAAAATCAATCATTGCTACTATCACTCAGCCAAATGACTTTGCTATCGATTGACTATATTCAATAAAATGTAATCAATTATGTTACTCAATGACTGAGCCCGAAATAGCAAAAGCACATATCATACTTATGATTATTTGCTTTAATTCTACGACCTTGGAGGCAAGGATATCGGCGGTTTGTGAAAGAAGGCGAATTATTAGTTAGCATCGGTCACGACATCGCCAATCGGTACTTTTTGCTTATTCGAAGCCAAACGAAATCGGATAGACGGACAGGGATGCCCAACATTTTATGATCCTCAATAGTTCGGTGATTTCAAGTATAGTGAAATAAATTTGAGAATTGTAAATAGACTAGACTAAGGTTTGGAAATAGACTCATGAAACATTGATTGTAAAAATAGTGGATTTTTTTAAAAATAGAATTTATATAGTGTTTTGTAAATTTAATTGGAAAGTTTGACTACAGATGTACGCATTGCCGAAATTGAATTATCAACCCGAAGATTGACTCATTATTAATCAATGTGGTTCTATCGCAGATCGTTAGAATATAGTCACTGGAACTATATAATCATTTGGAGTCGTAATAAACGTTATCTATTTATACTAGTGTAGATGACATTACTTCCTATTTCGTTTAAAAGTTTATAGAGTTGAAAACAAGGACATGAAAAGTTTTGGAATGCAGCGAGTAATTTGATGCAAATACAGGGACGTAAAATTGTTTCCTTCCGTAGTTTATAACCAAATACGAATACTAGGTTTCGTATTGTGTAGTTAAATACGGAACATGAAATATTTTTGTACGTATGTAATTAGAAGTTCATAGTTTATCGAACGGATCTGTTTGAGGATTTGTGTCGACTGGCCATTAGTTTGTCTGCACATATTGTCAGAGGCTTACTTTTTAATGAGATATTTTGTCAAAACCTATATGAAAAAAAATATAGCTACGTATAACTTGATGATAACACCACTATTTGAGTACCTAGTACATAATATACACGTATTAATCGTATATACATAGACCATAACAAAAAAACTATGACATTATATTTAGTCCCTGTACATATTATAAACATATTAATCGTACATATGTATATAGACCATAACAATAAATCTATGTCATTCTATTTATATGGAAAAAGAGTGCTTCAAACAATGTTACCAGCCCCTGACGAAGCGAAGAAGTTGAAAATGCACGGCAGTTGACATTGAAATACTTTTTATGCCTCGGAAAGGGTTAAGGTTGATAAGGCTAGTTGGCGAAACGGCTTATACGAAGAAACACATGTGGACACGGCCTTATGGGTAAGAAAGATGCCTTTTTATATATTAACAATTCGTTTTAAATGCTATTCTGATATACACTTTACGGCTATTATCCCTTGGGATAAACAGTTCACGTGTCCATCATCGCTATTGCGGTTTAGTAATCTAATTTATGATAAAAGGCTAATAATTCGTGTTAGAATAATAAAACTATAGGCAATATTCTGTATTATTCCCATCACATCGCTAAAAGTGACTGAGGAGGAACTCTCCGAGATTTTGATCATCCCAAAAAGGGATTGCGGGACTTGATATACGAATATGTATATTTTCTTGCTTTCTACAAAAAAATCATATCATATTAGAAAAATGTAACTTACATATGCTTATTACCATTATATTTTGAACCTGGTTTTGAATTAGGTTTAATATAAATGTTTTATATACTACATGTTTTAAGTAAATAGCTGAAGAATACGTAAACGAAATCAATATTGAATACTACAAATGGAATGGTAAAATGACATTCAATTTAACAAAATATATGTCAAAACAATACATTTTTATCCCTTTTTTACATGTTTTGAAATAACATCCTTTATTTTTTACTTTCTTTTTACATTTTTTTAACCTTTCTTCATCCTTTGATTTAAAATTATTGCGTAATTAATATTTTACAGAGATGTCGTATCTCACAGAATATTTCGACGAGTATCGAGAATATCCCATAAGAAAAAGGGAGCCGTAAGTAATATATTCATTTGAATGTACGTCCTACATACATACCTATAACATACACATTATGTAATATATATATATACATGGTGAGGTAACCTCCCTATACTTCCGAACAGGTAGGTAATAATCATTTCTTGAATAGCGAAATGATTAATTACTCTTCACATTTGGTAGTGACTATCTTGTCAACACATAGGTTCAAACTAGCCATTGAATTACTACCTCTACAATTGAACACGCAAACCTCTGCTTACCGCGCAAGGGTAAAATGATTGTGAAAGTAAGTAAAATAAAAAATATACGTATGACCAGTAACCTTTCCGGGTAGATAGAAGTTTGAGAAACCACTACTACTATCGCACAGATATATAAGGTAACTGAAACAAATAATTCAGCACTTTACGTGGCAGATGGTCAGCCCATCTTACTTAAACTTCATTTCTATTAAAATTCTTAAACTAGTTAATGGATGATCCCGATTCCAAATTTTAGAATATTCGATGGTAGTTTAAGAATGGCATCGCTATTGTTAGATACATTGAAATAGAATGCCTTCTATATACGAACAGTCAACGCTAAAAGTGCAGTCCCAGTAACTTTTTATAAGGTTTCCGTTTATAAGGACAAAAGACAATATTTTTCATTTCGAAGCACGCGAACGTAAAGTGGCCATGATAAAGCATAGTGACACCAGTTTAAAAATGTTAAATATTGTCTTTTGTTCTTATAAACGTTACTGGGACTGTACTTTTAGCACTGACTGTACGTATGGAGGTGTATGAGTGTCAATGAAGCGACCCGTGATATCTGTACTCGCTACATGGAAACGGGCGTGATGTGTATGTATATGCACTTGTAGAACTTCTATTAAATCCAGATATAGCATACAATGAATAACATGAAACATTTTTTTAAACACTCGCGATTTATACTCATTCTATTTACTATGTGAGATCGGGTCGTATTACGATAAATTAATAAAGATATAAAAACCTTTATTTCACCCGACGTTTTGACCCAGTTGCATAGGCCGTGGTCGCGAAAAGACTTTCTGTTTTCTTCCTAAACATGATATTAATTTCGACATTGTTTTTCTGTTTCATTGTAGAATCACTTTGGATAATAAGGTTCTGAAATTCGACAAGAAATGGCTGAACACGAAAGTCCGCCGAGCGACTGATGTAAGTAAGCCTTTGTACATATTTGTGTTGATAATAAAACATGATTCCCTTAGGTTAGACATAATTGCAGAGATATAATATTTACTAGGTTACCTAAGCAAGAATATTGAAACATTGGTGACCGGTTGCTAATCCATAATTCATTCCATTGACCCTTAGTCGTACTACGACCTGCCGGTAATAACGTTATTTAGTTAGCATTTTTTTACGTCCTAGACAACTAATAATATATGAAATACAACAAACTACTAATATATGAATTAAATGTATGATAATGTACTAATATGTATATGCAGTGTATAATACACTACACTACTACTACTACTACACTACATGAGTTAATATAATATATACATATTTGTGTAAGTATACGAAAATTCGACGTAACTCAGTTGTTATTCGACGTAGCTTAGTTGTTTGGGGCTTAGCTCTGTATCAGTGGGTACAGGGTTCAAATCCCGCTTGAGCATCTACCAATGGAAATGTTGTTAATGAATTTCTATGTACATTTTCGTAATAAAAATACATTTACGAAATGCGTTGAATACTATGGTGAGGGAAAACATCGTGAGGAAATCTACCTGTTCGTCGAACAGGTAATACGTGTAGTAAGTATTTGTAAATGGCGACATGGCTTACCATCTGTCACCTTAAGTACTGACTATCTGGTTAACACATGGATTCGTAGGCGGCCATAGAATTACTACCTTCGCAATTGCGGAGATGGAAACCTGAACCTCTGACTAACCCGCAAGGGTTTGTTTGTGCATTTGTTTTGTATTTGTGTATACGCAGGCCAATCTGTCTAAAGAAGAGATCGCGGAGATGATAAGAGCGTCGATGCGCAGCCTCAGCGGCGAGAGCACCTATCACGATGACTATTGCTCCTGGTGGCCAGAAGGTTGGTACTCCTCACTGCCTTAATCACTACATAGTATAAAACAAAGTCGCTTTATCTGTCCCTATGTCCCTTTGTATGCTTTAATCTTTGAAACTACGCAACGGATTTTGATGCGGTTCTTTTTAATAGATAGAGTGATTCAAGAGGAAGGCTTATATGTATAACAACATCCATTAAATAGTGGAGTAGGCTATATATTTTATACCCGTGCGAAGCCGGAGCGGGTCACTAGTAATCTATACTAATATTATAAAGCTGAAGAGTTTGTTTGTTTGAACGCGCTAATCTCAGGCACTACTGGTTCGAATTCAAAAATTCTTTTTGTGTTAGATAGACCATTTATTGAGGAAGGCTTTAGACTATAAAACATCACCCTGCTACTAATAGCAGCGAAGAATATAATATAAAAATTAAATTATTATTACAGTGCCATCTATGTTAAATGTAATGTAATAATGTGGCAAATTATTTGATATTGCTTGTGTTAAATATACATACGCTTCACGACTTGTGTATTCTCCCTTCTTTACTGTAACGGGGTAGTCAAAGGCTTGAGGGCACATCTTCGAAAAAAATTTAGTAATCTATTCGAGATTGAACAAAAGTTTGCTACCAAAATCCATTATTATTTAATTTCCTAAATAATTCGGTTTACACAGACACTAGAGCATGCTTATGTTAACAAAACCACAGTTGTGTTAGAGGTTTGTACTACACGGTTTGTTCTAGAACAAACTCACTTATGTTTAGATATACATAAACTCCAATATCTTTTTCTGTAGTCGGTCCCTTATGTCTCAGGATCGTGGTCAGCATCACTGTTGCATCTGGAGCGCATTATCTGCCCCCACTTATAGGCCAGTAGTATATCATACCTATACCTAACTGTAACCCTTCAGTCGTCTATGGTTCGTCAACACAGTCAGCAGCTCAGTGAAAGTCGAAAATACAAATAATTATTTTCGGCTAAATATTTAGTCAAAAGTGATGCCGAACTGGCTAAATATGTTCGCTTTGGGATTATATTTGGATCCTCAACTGGAACAAGGAAGAGAAGAATTGGAGCTTCGGTTTCGTTTTTCTTCGGTTGTAGCGGCTGGCGGCGTGTGTGTAACCTTGGCGATGGAATAACAAGAATTTCAAACGCCGTGGCATCAGTGTTTGTACTTCAGCCGACATACCTTAGTGGTGAATGGCTTAATGAAGAATTAAAAAAAAACTGTGACCCTGCTATACATTTTCCTCTTTATTCCCTTTTCCTAGACATGGGCAGACGCAAACCGGAGCCTCGTGAGCGCAAGAAGCCTTGCAAGTCAAAGACCCACGAGGAGAAGGCTGCGCAGGAGTTGCAGAGCCTGGAGGGTGGTCAGCACATCGCCCTCAAGGATACGGAGCTGATGAGAGCGGCGCACCAGCTGTTCACTAGGGACCTTTGCGCTCCTACACTTGAGCCTAATATTACGCATTCTAGGAGTAAGTATGGAGAGGATTTGATATATTATATAGAAAAATCCCGTGATAGAATGATATCTAGTTGATTTTGATCAGGGTATGATGTAGGTGGAGATTAATGGATATGGAATTTACTAGGTGATGGTCTGGTAACATGTCAGCAATTTTCCTGTCATTTTTAATTACACTATCATTGACATTACATCATATTAGTATTCTTTAATGTTCCAAATTAAAGCCCCAATAGAAAAGGTAAAAGTGCCCAAGGAGATGTTATGTTTCCGAGGTTCTGTCCACCCTGAAAGAGATTAAAGGGCGTGTATGTATATGTATGTAAATTCTTAATCTCTCATCTTTATCCCCAATACTTATACTAATAAGTCAAGTGAGACACCAAGGTTTATACCTCTATTTTACTGACCATTCTTATAGGAATTAGCAATGTTACTTAAAAAACAAAGTTGTGAAATAAATGTGAGTTTTATAGTTTTAAGGCGATTACATGTTCATAATGAAATGCATATATACACATGTGCATGTAATTGTAATAGAAGGTAATTTAACAACTGTTTAATAATGATGTTTTGATGGTTGCCGCTTCCAACCAGGATGTTGATGGAGGTAGGTTTTAAAACATATCGTAAAGGTATTGTATTGCGACACTGTTCCCTTTTGGGCAGTCGGTAAAGATCACATTCTCAATTCAAATCACATAACTACTTTATAATGTATTTTCCAAAAGCGATTGCTTACCTAAAGACTTTCCATTGATCTCTTGGGTGTTCCTTAATGACATTAAGACAGTAACGAGGTTACTAAAGAGATATTATCTATCCTTTGTATCCACTTAGAAAATGATAATAATATGACGACCTCCGTGGTGCGATTTTGGTTGAGCACCTGAAGGGTATTCGTGAGGTCCCGATTCCCGGTGAAGGTAGAGTGAAGAACTACACTTTTCTTCTGTTTTCCAATCTGGTTGTTGATTATATATGCTATATATGTATTTATCTATATATAGTATGTATATATTTCTAAAATATACGTTGACTAGTACCCTTAACACAAGTCTTAATGAACTCACCAAGGGGCTAGTTCCATTGGTGTAATAGTGTTCTAATTATTATTATTATAGACAATAAACGATTTATGTAATCTAGCAAAAAGTAGCCTCAATATCGTATAACCATCATACCACAAGGCAAAGATAAAAGAGCTATGAGGATGTTCTAATGATATTATCTCTTTCAGTCCACGGCTACATACGTCCGCAGTTGTACCACACAGATATATCCGTATACACGGATACGATATCGCGGCTCGCCTACGAGATGGTGCGGGATGATAAAATAGTCCCCAAAACCCCAAATAACGGAGGGAAGCCTAAGTGGGGCATCCCCCCTGAGGGGGAGAGGCAACCAGAGCTAGATATTGTCCCCTTTATAGAAGAGAGGTTGTATTAAGATTGAAGGAACATTTGGATGGAAATTAAAGAATTGACAGCAAATATAAAGCTATCGGAAGTCTAAAATGATGTAATTGAACGCATGTATTGTAAAATTCATAACTGTACATGTTTTTGAATAGTAGGCGAAACTAAGTTCAAAAACGTATAAAATTGTAACATTGTGGTAAAATTGAATGTTTGGACTTATGATAGATTACGTAGCTGCTGTCGAAATTGTTTATACGGGATGTAAATTTAACAATTAAGGAATTATTTATTAAAGAGAACTTTTGAAAGACTTTTGTTTTTATTTTTATTTCCGTGTTCAATTAAAAACTGCTACTGAATCAAGATTTTGGAAAATAATGTTTTAAGGCTATGCCGGCTGGCTTAAAACTTATGGCTATGTGTTGTAGCTATTTGTTTAAAATGTGAAAATTTTGTAATGTATACTCTTTAACTTAACGTTTAGGGAAATCGTAAGGAAACCTGCCCATTCTTCGGGAAGCCTGTAACATACATATATACTAGACTTTCTATCCATCCATTTTCGCGCTGTAGTCAAAGAAGCTCCAAATCTTCAACATAACCAAACTCAATGTCAGCGATGGACACGCAAATTCATGTAACGGTCAAGATGCGTTTAGATTGGACACGCATTAAACAGACGGAAAAGCTCGCAAACGAAATCGATTTCCAACCGGCATGGCTCTGACGTAGGCAATGGCAGAGTTCCTCAGAATATTCTCAGTAGGAGACGGTGTCAGCGCGGGCGCACGTGTGTTGTGATTGCGAATCGTAAATCCTGCTAATCTCAACCCGGCTTTAGCATGTGTTCTAGTGTCTAGTGTGTGATACCCTTGTGTCTTTCATTGGATGTTTTGAGTGTATTGGAATGATTTAGGTGAGTTTTTTCTTTATATGTATATTTCTACAGTTTCGAGAATAAGGCTAAAATCTTTGTATGGTATGGTGTAAAAAACGATGATATTAAAGGAGTACTTTATGTACTTTTAAAATGATGGATATACAAGCAATAATTTATTTCCCATGAGTTGTATTTTATTGATCTATAAAACGAATATGAACTTATATGAATGAGGGTAAATGCGCCTCTCGGTTTCCCTTCATAATAATAATAATAATATTTGGACACTATCACACCAATTGAACCAGCCCCTTGGTAAGTACATTTAATACTTGTATTAAGGGTACTAGTCAACGTATATTTATGAAATGTAAACATATTATATATAGAAAAATAAAGAAATAGCATATATATTCAACGACCAGACTGGAAAGCAGTAGAAAGCGTAGTTCTTAACTCTGCCACCACCGGGAATCGAACCCGGGACCCCACGATTAGCGTTCAGGTGTCTAATCGATCGCGCCACGGAGGTCGTCAAAACATAACATGTTCTAAATTCACGACATTTAACCCTTGTGTGGTAATCAAGGGTTAAAGTATCCATCACACAATGGAGTTAGTGATTCTACTGTCAGAGTCAGCTTGAACCCTTATGTTAACCATATAGTCAGCATTAAAGTTAGGCTTCCAACTAAATGGCCATTTTCAAGAACTGATTATTACCTATTCCGGGCAATAAAAACCAACGGGTGTAGCTAAAATGATGGGATAGTGTGAGAGCCGTTATTTTTGTGTAGATATATGGTATAAGAACTTCAGATTACACAGAAGTATACATACTTATATGTATGTTAGGCTTTCATTTAGTGAAATTATAAAAGTACATCAATTTGACCTTTGATTGTAATAATTTTAACTGTAACCCAAGTTAATTTACAAGTACAGTATTCTATTATCTGTACGAACGTCGTATATACGTACGTACGTCGTATATACGTCAATAAAATAAATACTGGTATTTCGAACGGGCGATGTCGGAAAGTATACATATACTATAGGCACTACGAATAACAAACTTTGCAGTTAAGTAATTTATCTAAGAATCATTATAATAAAATTATTAACTACACTCATTCTTAACCCCGAATCGTAACTTCACAATATAAGAATTCGATGTAATATCTATATAACTACAAGTTACGCCTATTTTCTTTGCACAGGAGTAGGCAAAGATCACGCATCATCTTAATTCCGAGTGAAGCACTTTCGTTTCATTGTGTCTATCACCTCTGCATACACACTCGGCGGTTATAGGTATTTCTTATGATGTATAGTTTGAAAATATGTGTAGTAGTTCTATTGGATTCTCAACGTCATTATTAAAATATTTGAATCAAGATACCTACGTTTATAATAAATTAATGTTTCTTTAATGGATTTTTAATTGTCAAGAATTTGTTTGATGATGTATTGTTTTAAGAGAATAGGTACAACATATATAATAGGAAAAGAGAATAGGTTTACACGTTTTGATTAAATACATACCTATGTACAAACGTAGTATAGGACACCCATTGCCATGTGGACCGATGACCTGAAAAAGGTCGCTGGTAATGTCTGGATGAGGGCCACGAGTGCCTATGTTTGAAGCTTATGCCCAGCAGTGGACTGGTATAGGTTGATTTTTCAATTAATTTGATATACGTATATATGCTCTCATTATTCATTAGTCAAGAAGAGTATGCGTAGTGTAAATAACGTACGTAATAGTAAAAGGTTAATAGCTGTGAATGAGAGAATCAATCATCTGCCTTTCCTGTCAGCACATAGAAGTGTCTACAGCGTGGACAACATATTAGAAACAGCTATAAGATTGTTATCACATCGCCCTCCAATACCTTTTAGTCGTTGGCTCTTAAGTCGTGCCAGCAAAAAGCCATAAGCATTTAACGACACTAACGAAATACACGTATTCATAACAAAATCTAAATTTAAAAACAATTATAAGCGAAATATAGAACATTACCTTTAATACATTTTCTGAATGAAGATTTAACTCCGAACAATATCGAATCCTGTATTATACTGGGGGCCTAAGTCACAATTTTACGTTTGCTGCCTTCATTGGTGATTTGACACTTTTGCTAATCCACTAACAATTACACTCAGTTACTGAAGTTCTATTAGGCTACGATTTCGCTAAAATGCATTAGTGGAATTGGACCCAGATTTTAAGCACTTAAAAACATATTACTTCACCAGTATGTGATAACATTATCAAGTAACCTGTCTATTATTCTTAGGAGGTAATAGTCAGTGCCTTTAGACAGACAGTTAAGTATTCGCGGCTGTGCAACATAATAATATGGTCGCGGGAAGATCACGGCCTATGCAACTGGGTCGAAACGTCGGGTGATTTAAAGATATCTATATCTTTATTAAATTTATCGTGATACGACCCAGTCTCAAGTAGTAAATAAAATGAGTACAAATCGCAAGTAATTGCAGTAGTAAATAAAATGAGTTTTTGTATGTATACGTATCATTTATTTATTTAACAAGATAGATCGGATACGTTACAGGGTTATTAATGCGTATGGATCTTCACATAATAAAATATTTACAAACAATATCTATGTGCTTTTCTAATAAATTTGAAATAGCTTGAGCGAAGTCAACCGACTTACACGAAAATATAACCATGACAGCCCTTTTAAAATTACTACCACCTTGGGTTTTTTACTATCTTGTACAAATAGCTTCGATGTTACGAGTACTATACTTTATAGTATATAACTTACCCAGATGTGTCGATGTATCACTACATAGTATAAAACAAAGTCGCTTTCTTTGTCCTTCTATGTCTCTTTGTATGCTTAAATCTTTGAAACTACGCAACGGATTTTGATGCGGTTTTTTTTAATAGATAGAGTGATTCAAGAGGAAGGTTTATATCTATAATAACATCCATTAAATAGTGAAGTAGGCTATATATTTTATACCCGTACGAAGCCGGAGCGGGTCGCTAGTATATAATATGTATATCCTCGACACATAGAACAAACGGTTTCATCTAACCGATATTAATTATGAATTCACTTAATGAACTCTCTATACTGGTATACAATTATACTTTCTGTATTACAAGATAAGGACTTTTATCATTGTTGCTAAAAATGGAACATAATAGGTAAAAAAAGTGTGGATATATTAATAGTGTCATTCATTTAGAAGTGAAGAAGTGACAAACATTCACAAACTCACACCCGCTTTATCATATTAGTTGGGAGCTAAGAATAGAACTTCGTGACATTCCTCTTTCACTACGAAAGTATCACAATTAGAACGATCTTTTTGTCTCGTGCTAGTCTGGAACTTATAACAAATACTAACTAGCTATTTTATTTACAGTCACGAACGGTGAGGTAAAACGTCATGAGGAAACCTGTCTATCCCTCAGGATAGGTAATAGTCAGTGCCTATATACGGCGATACGGTTCACTACCTATCACGTTGGGTGCTGTTTATCTAGTGATACGCGGGCTTCAAATGACCCATACCTAACATTCCTACGAAATTTCCGAGATGGGCATCCAAGCCTCTGACTACCCCGCCATAATAAAAAGGGAGTGTGTATACACAAGTCGTGAAGCGTATGTTTATGTTAACTAGCTCCCTTTCTTGCTACGGGACTAGGGTTAATAGAATACCTATTGGGCGGTGGGCCAGCAACCTGTCACCAATATTCCTATTGCCGTCACAATTCCGTTACTATAGTTATTTTACTATCTGTGTTTACCATCGTAAAATGAATAATATGTGTGAATGATATGTGATCAAGAATATTTAGTTTCGCTGAGTTTCTGTACATTATGTTCGGGATTAAAGGTCACTTCTTGTTTTAGATGAGCTCGAAATATCAATGTTTTGAATATAATAATCAATCAAACGCTTCATAAATTATGATGAGGCTATTGTTTCGATTAGAATAAATTAGGCTAGCTTGATAGATTTTTTTGGTATTTTGAGTGACTTCTAGCATCATTGCTAATGTTTGATCATTGCAAATTTCTTTGTCCTTTACAAAACGATAAATAACACAGAAGTTTTGTAAGACTATCTATCGATATACAGATTGTAAAAGTGATTCTATCTATTAGTTGATTGAGTGATACATACAATAAACGTTTCTTATTCCCAACACGATTGACAAGATCTATCAATCGCCATCTTGAATGACCCTCACAAATCTTTATATCTTTCATTCGTTCATTCATACACAACACAACATACATTAAGTTTCCAACGCTTTATGATATGAAAATCTTTTAACAATAACAATTTTGAATCTATATTTTTACTTTTCATACACAATACTCACATCTTTTATCCCTTTCGGGTGGACTGAACCTTAGAGCTGTCACATAGAACTATGGTCACAAGGTTACATCTAGCCCATTACACAAAAGATTCCATTAACCCTTGGTCTTTCCTACGAAATGCCGGGTAGAACCGTCGCTAGTTAGCATTCTCTTAACGTTCCAGACTATCCCGGACATTTAGTACTTTTGGTACTTCAGTGAGGAAATTCAAGGACGCCGTTACATTAAATTAGGGGATGTGTATCTGTCCCGCGATCTGATTAGCGAAGCGTGAGTCTATGTCTGTGCAGTTTATTCGCGGAGATGACGACCAACTAACTGCTAGTACGCAGGGGAACCGATTCTCTTCCCCAAGAGGATTTAGAAGGATTATTGGATTATCTATTATAATACTATCGATGTAATAAATAACTATTTACTTTCATATACATAGGTTAACAGTACTTATAACCGCCAAACGTGGATGAGGGGATGTAAGAATGTCAATGAAGCGAAAGTGCTTTGGTGGGGACAAATGAGGATCAGTGATTTGCCTATCCCTCTGTAGGGCGGTAACTTTGGCAGTTTAAAGCGTCTTCGGTACTATTTAGCAAATCTATCGGGTTCTAAATAGTACATAGGATATTGGTAATATATTGCGACGGCTATATTGAATGAACAAGTCAACAGTCGGTCAGCACACAAATGTTACCTTAATACTGTGTACTGACATGTTTTATATAACATAACTAAACTGTACGTGTATTTCCTAATCATGTTTTTCCTTTACCGTTAAAGCGAAAGTAAAGTGTTTTACCCCAAGCATGAACTAGAAAGCTAGTTACGTTGAAGTAGAAGTAGAGAGTAGATTGGAAACAACGGCAGGGTTATAATTGTAAAACAACCAGTACCACAGATATATATTTCGATGTTCAATGAATATACTGTACATATATTGAATTTGATTTTTGAGCAGTCCCAGTAGGATTCTTAACGCACAAATTCACGATATATTTTGAACATTACACATACCTAAAACCGGAAATTTTATTTGTAAAGCTTTAAGGATGTCAATGAAGCGATAGCGGTTTGTTATTATGTTGTGTAAAGGTTAGGCAACATACTGCAAAAATATGTCTTTAGAGGTAGTTACCTATAACCGCCGAGAAAGAATGAGCAATAACATGGATGTCATTGATGTTAGTGTGTTTTGATTTTTGGGAACGTATGTTGATTAGGAAGGATAGAGATATGTGGTGCTTACTCTATAGGGAGACTACCTGATGAAATATTTTCATTGTATAATTTAGGAACCATAGATTAAAATCCATGCTTTAATTACTTTGTATGTACGAGTAAATGAATTGTAAATTACAACTAAAAGCAGAAGCGCAGTAGGAGTATCGCAGTCAGTACATTAGTGCGCCTGATTTCAAACAGTCGTATTTTTGGACTGGATTCAGTGGATTTATAAACTGGACGCTACTTTTTGTGATGTTTATCCTTTCGAGTGATCAATCCCCTATTGAGGCCCAAATTGTTGCTAGGGGCACTGGTTAAGATATGACACAGCCATTTTTTTAGCCATTTTAATATAACACATAAACAGAGACTATCTTTAATCCTTGGGGGGTCGTCAGAGGTTAGGAGTCTACCATAAAATGAGCATTGAAATAGGTGACGGGTGCTAAACCATAGAGTAACGGTATCCGATGAAATATGAACTTTAAGTAGCCAAACACATAGAGATCCCGCCATATAAATTGGCAGTTGGGGGCGTCGCCACAGTCGCGTAATTCAGTGTTACCAGTAAACACGCCAAAACTAGCACTCACTGTGTCATACGGCTCGATACATTATAGGTTTCATTTGTAACGGTCTTTGGTCGCAGAGCTATAAACTCAAATAAAACAAATTAATATATCAATATAATTAATTATAGTTAATTATAAAAATAATAATCTTTATTGTTGTTATCCTTAGATCATAAGTCAACTTTCAATAAGAGCTTGTGATAGGGCCTATTTTAAATAAAAATATTTTGACTTTTGACTTTGATATAA
The DNA here is from genome assembly GCA_030578115.1 of Leucoptera coffeella. Classification (NCBI taxonomy): domain Eukaryota; kingdom Metazoa; phylum Arthropoda; class Insecta; order Lepidoptera; family Lyonetiidae; genus Leucoptera; species Leucoptera coffeella. The sequence continues at coordinate 133,368 of JAMBLF010000497.1, forward strand.
TGTATCGAGCCGTATGGCACAGTGAGTGCTAGTTTTGGCGTGTTTACTGGCAACAGTGAATTATGCAACTGCGGCGACGCCTCCATCTGCCATAATATATTCAAAATTATAAATATCACAAGCTCTCTTTGAAAGTTATCTTATGATCTAAGTATAAATTAAAAAAAACTATTTCAAACATGGCACTGAGCATTGTCTTTACATATTTTTTACCGAGGTTAGATCAGCGGAGACCCTAGCTTGGAGAAGAACTAACAAGAAACTCCGGAAATCAATTTATTATAATCACCCTTAACAAACATAAAAATTACAAAGAGTGGGCAAAAAACACAACGCTGGTAATACTAAATTTACCTTTCATACAAAATAACACGCAATGGCGGTAACGTCAAATTTAGTTCCAAGTTTGGCTACTGCCAATTTATGTGGCGGGATCTCTACGTAGTGATGACGTAAGGGATTTTTTATCTTTTTACTAATTCATAAACATCAAATCATTTTATATTTCATATTAATGCCATCTTGACGCTTATACTTATACTTACGCTAATGTGACCATATAGAGATATTGCGTCTTAGAATAGTAACTAACTGTACAGTAAATAGTAGTTTACTTATGAACTCCGGACTTACTATCGGACTATTAAGCCTGTGACCCACAAGCATCGTCAATATTTCCACACAGAATACACACAGCTACCGTCCACACAGAAAGAAATACAAGATCCTAACTATACAAATCATCAAAGGGGGTATAAACTCCATCGAATATCCATCGAAGAGACTTGTTAAACATTTTACGAGCGTTTCGGCGTAAAATTGCAACTAAGTGGTGCACGTAAAAAGTGCTCGTTGGTTGTATGCCAAGAAACCCGAGGCGATCGCTCACCGGCCTAATTGGGCATACTGTGGACATGCATCCGAGGCGATGGCATGACGACCGCTCAGGCCGGATGCGAGGATGTATGGTCTATTCGCTAATGTGACATGTACCTAATATATACATATTTTTACGCCTCTACTTTCCAATAGACTGCATTAAACTAGTGATCTCAATCTTGAACAGTTCAGATAAATATGCGTGAATGCTCTTCTGTTCTTCACGCTACGTACGCCGGTAGAAGTAAATATCCTATTTGATCTGTATGTCTTCACAAGCTAACCCTTGTGACTATCAGTTTTGTTCTATAATATGCATTATAAAGTTTATTAATGTCTTAAAATTTTGAAAGAAGTTTGTATTATTTATAGCAAACCTACCATAGTTAATATTTCTTAAATATAGTAAGTATGAACGAATAAATATAATATAATAGTCAATAATAATACATAAAACTTGATTTGTTTGGGTTATTTCCAGAGTAAGCCAGTTCGTATTATTCTTATATGCACTGACACAAACGCATATTAATGATTCCTACAAACCTGGAAATTATGAATTTTTCGTCGTAATTGCGATGTACATACATAAATATTGACGCCTTTATGTCATTAACGGGAGAGACAGAGACTATCGATCTCTACCTGGATCGATCCTGACACATCTTTCTAGCTTCACTCACACGCGTTAAACATCTCATACATGCTCTTCTGTTCTTCTCACTTCATACACCCGCCTTGAGAAGAATGTCTCCAATTTGATTTGTATGTTATTTGCGATGTTCGCGCCTAAAAATAAAAGAAAATCATTTACATTGAACTGTCAATATCTTTACATTCGTCGAAAGGGTGGTTAGACTAGGATACTACAGTTTTCAAAGCCAATGTCATTTCATATTCAGCCGGGGATCCGTTGTGATTGGCGTCGCTCTTCTGTTTACAAACAGTGTCGAATACCATCCGTCTATTAACGCATTTGTCACATTTCTGCGCATTGTTCGAACCCAACTTTTCCGCTTGTTACGGAGGGCGAAGTATGTTGCTACGTTTACGTCTGTACTTACATTGACGTTAATATTATTAAAGAAATGTCCGTACTCATATGTACTTTGGCGAAAATGCTCATTTTATTACCTGTGCTAGGCTAGTACATAAAAATAATGCTAATTAGGTGCCATTCATCCCGCCATGTCTATGATAGGCTAGCAAACTATCACCATTGTTCTATGTTGTCATATGGAACATAGCCCCAATATTTACACTAGAAAGTGACCTAGGAGATATTGTTCCTCTATGTTTCTGTGTACTCCGAAAGGGATTAAAGGACGTGAATGTATAATATATATTTTTCTCATCTGTTAACGGATTACTAAGGGTTATGAGTCATTGTATCAAATCTATTACTAATTATATTGAAATGAGTGGCGAAAATTGTGACCTGGTTTTCGACCGATCACCTTGGGTGATTGCTATCTAATTAACATGTAGATTATAGAGACTAATATCATCCATATCGGAGATAAACACTTAAATCTCTCATAATCCCACAAGCGTAGTGAATGCATGTAGATAATGATAGCAAATGAGTCAGATAAGTTGAAAGTGCAAATAAAAGATGTTTGCTATCATTTATCCGTCTTCCCCCTTCAGCTATAAGCGTGATTATATGTCAATACGTAATGCAGAGTGGCAGTCAGTCAGTGGCCGTCTATTTGGGGCGCTGCATCGTATTAATAGCGTATCAGGCGGTGGCAACGCTACTGCGCCTCGCGTACTATGAATACGGCATGCGAGTCATGACACATATGTTGGGTACCTCATACGACCGAAGAAAAAGAATATTGACGCTTTTACTGTCATAGTTATAATCCATTCATGAAATGCATCGAATACTACATTGAGGGAAAACATCGTGGGGAAACCTACCTGTTGTCTGAACAGGTAATAGTGCTTGTAAAGGGCGACATGGCTTATCACCTGTCACACTATCTGGTCAAGACATGGGTTCAAGGTGGCTTTAGAATTACAACCTTAGTTGGACATCTGAACCTCTACTCCGCAAGGTTTAATGGTCGTGAACGCGTTTGTCTTTGTCTTTTTAAATCAAAGAAACAGAAAACACTTGCACGATTACCATAAACCATTGCGGAGGTAGTGATTGTAGGGCCATCACAAACGTATGTATTATATAACAAACTAATGTGACAGGTGGTAAATAAGTAATTCCTAATTTATGTATACATGTACTTATTTATTACGCAGAAGACAAAATTGAGAACTGGTTAGTCTTAGAGACACAAAGGTAGGCCGTGGGCTGTGCCTATTGGCTTTGGAGTCGTTTTCTGCCCAATTGTATTGTTGTATTGCCTACACAACTGTACCAATGCACAACTAGCCCCTCCATATTTTACTAAGCGTTCGCGTAAACTAGAGTTTCATACTACTTCTTGTAAGGGTGTGTATGTAGAGGTATCTGGATGTCAATGAAGCGAAAGTGGTTTGTCCGCATGGAGACAAATGAGGCCTAGACATCTATAGGGAAAGTGTTTGTATAAATGTAGGTTAATCAGTTGGGAAATGTATGACTAATGATTTTAATAATGCATTAGAAGCATCGAAATGTTTGTTAAGGTGTACGAGACTATGTATGTAATAGAATTTAATGTTAAATGAAATGAAATATAATTTTATGTGTTGTGTAATTCAATTATTGTCTATGAATTCTATTGTACGAGGGGAGGTCAATAAGTTCGCGGAATGAGCGGGAAGGGGGTTGAAATTACACATGAAACTATTTTTCCTTTACAATATATTCTCCCTTAACCTTAATACATTTTTCCGATCTCTCAAATAATTTATAAATACCATCGAAAAAAAATGATTTGTCATGGCTATCAAAATAGGCCGAAATTGTGGATTTGACTTCTTCATCGTCGCCAAATTTTTTTCCACGCAGCTCCTTTTTCATTTTTTTAAACAAATAATAGTCGCTGGGGGTTAAGTCTGGACTGTAGGGTGGGTGGTTTAATTGTTAGAATCCGCATCGGTTAATGGCAGCCGTCACAACATGGCACGTGTGGACGGGTGCTTTGTCGTGCAAAAGGAGTACACCTTATGACAGCTTTCTTCTTCTGTTTTTCTTGATAGCTTCTTTCAATCTCTCTAATAAAGAAGCGTAGTACTGTCTCGTTATAATCACACCACGATCTTTATAATCGATCAGCAAAATACCTTCTGTATCCCAAAAGACAGTCGCCATGATCTTTCCAGCCGATTGTGACACTTTAAACTTCTTTGGAGGAGGTGTGCCTTTTTTATGCCACTGCAGCGATTCTTGCTTCGACTCAGGTTCATAGTGGTAAACCCAGGTTTCATCACCAGTAACAATCCGGTCCATAACTTTGTCCTTATTCTCTCCACAGAGCTCCAAAAACTGGCGACAACACTCGACACGCTCGCTTTTTTGAAGTGGCGTGAGCATTCTTGGAACCCATCTTACACTGACCTTAGTCATCCCAAGTTGATGATGTAGGATATTTAAAATACTTGTTTCGGATACTCCAACCATTCCTGCAAGCTGCTTCTTCTTTAACCAGGCATCTTCCAATATAAGTTTTTCGACTTTTGCGATGATTTCCGATGTGGTGGCCTCAATTGGTCGTCCGGAGCGGGGATCATCTTCAATGGACTCTCTTCCTTGTTTAAAAGGTCTATGCCACTTGTAAACCATGGTTTTACCAGGGGCAGATTTTGCGTAAACTGCTAACAGCTCTTGGAAAATCGTCTGAGCGGATTTTCCTTGCTTGGTGAGGAACTTAATAACGGCGCGGTGTTCAATTTTCTCCATACTCGCTGACTTCTTCCCGATTCACTTGTTTGCAGGTAGACAACTAAAAAGTTAATGATCCGATTTGGTTTAAACTTGGTATATATACTCTTAATGAGGTGCTGAAATAGTTACTACCTGGACGAGTAAACAAACCCCCTACAACCCCTCCATTCCGCGAACTTATTGACCTCCCCTCGTATGTTGAATATGGTATGTAATTGATGTGGATGTCTCAATAAAGATATAATTATTATGTGTAAAAGGCGGGGACCGTTTTCTTTGGCAAGCACTGGTTGCAAGCATGTCGTCAGCTGTTCTTGCAGTTGCCGCGTATGACGTCATCACGGTTTGGTTTACGGAAGCAAACGCATGCGGGGGCGGCAGTGCTATGCGTACACTACTATATATCATGGCGACGGTTACTTTTGTAGAGGTAGACTGAGGTGTAACTACATTAGTGAGCATTTGGTATTACAAACAAGATAATTGTGTACAAAGAAGAAATGTGTCATTGCTTAGCAAGAAACTGACTACCTATACTTTACAATGAGCTTATGTAAAATAAAATACTAGATACGTTTCTTCCCAGCATAGTAAGACGCGACTAAGGGACGTCATGTCATTGAATCAATGTGGTCATCTATCACACCAATATAACAAATCCATGCCTTCACGGCCCGATAACTATTGGGGTAAGTAACTATACTAAAATTAAACGGAGAAATTTGTGGGTTCTGTCCACCCCAAAAGGGACTGAACCACATGAGTATTGTTTTACTTAGGTTAGTGGAATAAGGGACACTGGGTAAATGAAATCCATTGGGCCATGGGCTAGTAACCTATCACAATTTTTCCATACATAATGTCAGCACAATCCCAATATTCATGCTAAAAAATGACCTGGATTTTTAATGTCTCCGAAGTTCTATGCTCCCCAAAAGGAATTAAAGGACGTGAAGATATATGTAGGTAGATACGTAGGTGTTGTAAAAGGTGATAGAGGACGTAAATGCATTCGAAACATCGTTTTGTTTGAACGTAACTACGTGGGTGCGATTCCTCCGAACAATGGCCTATTACGAATATTTTACAAACTTCTTCACAACAATTCTCAGAAATGTACTGTGTTATACATGCATAAAAAGGATCACGACTGGTCTATTACAGGGTAGCCAGGGTTTAAGAACCAACCACACTTATCTATACATACATACGTTTCACGACTTATGTATACTCTCCCTTTTTTTTCCTATGTAAATCCTACCATATCCCTTTACCTTTTTACTTTTTTTATTTTAACTTTTCACTGCCTCAAGGTTTCCATTTTATTGTTGTAATGTTTGTATTGTTTTCTAATGTAAATATGCAGTGAATAAACTATATTTCTTTCTTTAAGGGAAGAAAGAACTTCAGAGAGGTGGAAGAAATCACTAGTTTTCGTATGTTAATTAATTTTGATACATCCCATCTTATTTATTTCTGATTACCTCCTCATATACTTGGCGGTTATAGTTACTACTGAACTATCCTTTTTTTCAGTATGTCATCTATATTTGACAACGTAAATATCTTTACTTTATATTATGTTTGTATATCTATAGCCTGGCTTTAATCCTGTGTCCTGAGCTGGTCTGGGACGTAAACAGAATGCTAACTAGCTGCATTTAATCCTGACAGTAGCAGTAATGGAATCTTTTGAGCGATAAGCTAGCAACCTGTCAAAAACCATAATATTATGAACAATTCTCCATAATCCGTTTTGTTTCAAGTAACCAAGAATATTTTATGTACTCGAGAATACACAGTACACAGAAGGTGCAAGCAGAATGGGATTAAAGGATATATATGTATGATATAATGTCTGTCGATTAGGGATAGTTGCACGTGTGTTAGGTCCCAAGGTCGAATCCAGTGATGGTATACGAATGAGTGAACTGTGAACGTCACTGCGTAATGAGGTTACGATCTCTTTACGACCGCTTTGCGATATATTAGGCTGCATTAACTCAATCTTGTGCTATATTCTATCTTATATATTTATATACCTAATGGTATAGATAAATGTACGTATACTGAGCCACACCAAACTATACACACATGAAAGTACTTCTATGCCTTAGTACATAGAAACCTGAAGATGTTATATCTTCTCATTTACCTTTAGCATGCAACCTGTTATCGATGTTCCATATGACACCAAAACCTCAATATTCGAACTAAAAGGAGATATTATAGGACATATTATTGCCTCTTTAATTGAAATTAAAGGGCGTGATTATATCTGTTACTATATAACATAAAATTTCTCTCAGAAGTTCATATAGAGACACTGACTAATACCTGTTCCGAGAATTAGCCAGATTTCTACAAGTTGTTTTCCCTTACCGCAGACACACAAATATCTATTAATAAAGTATTCGTAATATCGATTACAATATTCGATATAATCGTAATATGCACTGGCTATTGCATCGATATTCTAAGAATCGATTATGTTTTGCAGTAGCATCATTAAATAGTATTAACATGATGCATCTAAATTATTTTGGTCTTTATAATGTATAGATAGGGGAAGGTAATAGAGTTCTTGTAATATTGGTTTTGTATTTGGATTAAGTAGTTTACATACTGATGTTTGATGTGTGGCTTTTATAGTGAATTTCTCACGATAGCGTTTATTTACTTTATGTACTAGAATACATAGAAACACTGAGACACCCTTTCAACCTTAATGGGATGGAAAATCCCAAATCATATATTATCTTCTTGATCACCTTTAGCGTATAATATAGGGTAACTTAACCTAACGGATAAATGGTATTAATGTGGAATATTAAATTTAAATTAATATTAAATAGTCTCATTTTATTTCCAATTTAAGTAGAATTCAATATTTTATTTACTACATGAGTCCGGGTCGTATCGCGATAAATTAATAAAAATATAAATACCTTTATTTCAAAATAACTACAATTCCAAAGACAGATGGAGAAACAAATAACATAAAAATATTGCCTGAATATGTGATTCAATGCTTGTAATGACGACACGGTTTATCACCTCTCACATTAGATGCTGACCATCTAGTTAACACGACGTATCAATGGTTAAAGTAATACTAACTCAGCAGTTTGGAAATTGAACCTTTACTACCTACTTTGACTTTTACTACCTAGCAAAGGTCACAAAATACATACATACATACACATCACGCCTGATTCCCTGTAGAGGAGTAGGCAGAGATCACGGATCCCCATTTGTCCCGATCCTGACAGACCACTTTCGCTTCATTGACACTTATACATCTTCTCATACACTTTCTGCGGTTATAGGTACTTCGAACGTCACCCTTTTTCAATATAGCGTCAATCTAACTGTTATGTCTTATTGGGCCGGCCCCTACGTAAGCGCCCTTCCATTTCACTCATCAATCATCTGCATAACATGTTTTATAATACAATTTGTAGGGATATTCCATTACTTCTTTATTGCTATTCAAATGTGTTAGTCTGTAGGAATAAGAATGTAAGAATAGTGACGTCAAGCCGTTTGTTAATCATCGCGCCGTGTGATATTAATCCCGAAATAAAAGACTCGCCAGAAGGTCGCTCCAGTCACTCACCGAGACGTGTCGTAACACCCGCCATACACAACGTTATATCATACATTCATACAAGTCGTAAAAGGTGACAATATGATAGGGTTTATTTACGACAAACTTATCACCCAATTAATTATGATACTTTTGTTTTTCAACAGGTTTAAAGTGGCAAAACGGTTTTGTGAGCGTTGATCTGTGTATAGAATTCATATACACATACGAAAATGTATGCCTCTTCTTTCCAAATTGGATAGGCAGCGATTGACACAGGAATGAAGCAGACTATTTTTTTGCCTCACACACATCAATGAACCTTACATGTTCCGTTATTCACGCAACATACAACCCGCCTTAAGAAGAAAACATTATATCAAAAAAATAATGAGGGTTATCGCTGTCGTTGTGGTGTTGGTGAGATAGGACACCATGGCCTCTCGTGTCAGAGAAGTGTTGGTCGCTGGTCTCGACATGCCGCGCTCAATAAGGTTATTCGTCGTGCTCTTGTCGCTATCGACGTGCCTGCTGTGCTTGAGCCCGCTAGTTTGACTCGTGATGACGGTAAGAGACCTGACAGAATGACAATCATTTCTTGAAGATGTGGAAGGTCTTTCTTTTCTTTCAATGAATGTACAGTACTTATGTTGAATAAAAACATATGACTTTGACTTTAAATCATAGTATATCTCTGATTACCATTGTACTCAAAACCTCACCAACTCTTAACAGTAGTACCAGGCTAGCATAATCCGAAAGCGTTGTGTACACACGTGTATAACAAAGTATACCTCCTGAGCTTCCTGTTTACCTGGTACTTGATTCGATTGAGTTATATAGGGTGACATTTGACGACAGAAATAAACCCAACTGTTTATAAAATATGGCGATTGAGTCCGATTCAGAGCGAAGTAGTATATAATTTGCGACTTATATGACTTAAACTCACGTTGTTTATTCCTTTTGGGACTCACAGAACCTTGAAGATGAAAAACCAACGGCGTTTAGAATATCTATCTGGGTCGTGATGGCATTGATATGAATATTGGTCATCATCACAGTTTTTTAGAACATCACTCAAAAGGTTCCATAGACTCTAGCCGTCGTCGTCTACGACATGCCGGGAGGATAGACAGCTAGTTAGCATTTTATTTAGTTTGGGATGTTGATCAACTCAGGTTTATCTCCTATGTACGACTATGTTTTGCAATTCTACCTCATAAAATTAGTAATAATAGAATAATACATCTTCCTTTTGTCTTCTACCTTACTTATGTTTTTAATAGTTTATTATTATTTGCATCTGTATAGGGTAACGTCATTTTACAAATATTTATTATAATCGGAACGTAGCATAAATAAATATTGTAAGCTTGCGTTAAACATAAATAGATAAATGAAGCAATTAAAAATATCCGAAGGCTGCCAAAGACTGACTATTATTAGGGATCAGAGCAATTAGTCTATTCGCAGAGGGCTGTAATGCCAAAGGCTATTTCGAGATGCATTGTTCGTGGTTACGACCAAATCGCTCCCATAAATCAGTAGATAAGATTGATTACTATTCGCTTCTATAAGATATTTATCTTTGGCTTCAATCGACTACTATTAGATACATGGATCACATATATACATATGATACCAGTTTCCCTTCAGGGATTGGCAGAGATCACGAATTTCCATTTGTCTTAATCATGGCAATCTACTTTGGCCCAATTTACAACCATATATCTCCTTATACACATACGGTGGTTATGCTAGTCATTTCTAATTTTATTGTATATCGTAAAATATATTTATTTTAACAATGCATTCTACAAATTCAATTACTGGATATTTAATTTTACTCCTGAATTAATATTGGCCCGCCCGTAAAGGTAATAAACTATATGCATGTTTTAAAGTAATTTTCAAAGTAATAGATGCTAAAGTAATAGCTGTAGATCAGTCATTGACCCTGGGACATACATTTTCAATTAACTCAATATAAATAAAATCCTAGATAACATCGTGAAGAAACTTACCCATCAGTCGGAACAGATTATAACCAGTACTTGTAAATGGCGTTTTAGATTTAAGCAGAATTTATCCTATATTATGTAATATCTTAAAGTTAATAAAATTCTGTTTCATTTATTTACCCTAGAGGATTACCATCACTTAAATGGGTCTTGCGTTGCTAAAACCCTCTCAATGCTTAGCTAATGGGCAATCACAGCAATTCTGACCTTGACCTTTTATATAACTTATACGAGGAAGTATTAATTCGATTGGAAAAGCAAGTGTTAATACATTTAGACTACTCTTTGGGGATCACAAACTTTTTTCAAAATTTTTTTTTACTTTGTAGCCTTATGTTAACATTGTCTTGTGCTATATAGGAACGCATAAACTTATCGTTCTTCCCGTCATGTCCTAGGAGGCGATTAACAATCCATGGAATCTATAGTTCGATGTCACAAATATTCCATGAACGCTATCACAATCCTAACATTAATGCGAACAATGGCAAAGTTAATAAATAGCTGCTAATAGAGATAGTGATGTCTCTAAGGCTCTGTCCATCCCAAAAGTGATTAGGAAACGTGAATGTACGAGTATGTATATGTATGTAAACAATATGCTTCTTTGTTTCAGATATTGTCGCTATAAATGCAACTACTAGTGAACTAGTGCGGTGAAATGTGACTTTAAATAAATAATTAAACAAGTGTTTCGTGCAAAAATGTGAATATAAAGTGTAATTAGTAAATATCAAGTGAAACGTTCATAAAACAATATTACAATCACATTATAAATAAAAATGTGAAGTGCAGTGGAAAATTGGTGAATTTTCTGAGCGAAATCTCAACATGAGTGACGTAGTGACTTGATAGTCCGAAAATGGGAATAAACATAGAAAATAGTGTCAAATATAGGTATACGTCGAGTGCATGTAAGTATTTAATACTATTAAGACATAACTCCATCAAAACTCATTTATATGCAATCTTTTTATCTTATAAAAAAAGGTTCAAACAAGGACCATAGATAAAATGGATGAGGTTTTAAATCTTCCGCTTTTAGTCATACAATTCAAGTCATAAAATTACCATATTTGTAACAAACTTGGCAAAAATATATCTAAAAAGTTTGGTACAAAAGCGTGAAAACTATAAATGCAATGCTATCTGCATATACATACATGAGTATATACTACCTGTAAAGCAGATAGTCATGCAAGGCTTAATAGTCAGTTTATATTATTAAATAATGCTTAAAGTGACCAAGTATTATATCTCAAAGGTTTCATATCCCAATTAATCCCAATACAGATTAAATAACTAAAATGTACATTTATGCATGTAAGTAAGGGATTACATACATACATACAATTACATATATTTGCATGTAATTTCATTTGTCGGTCATCGTGTTAACAAACAAACGTGCTAATAATATTAAAACTGATCTATAAACACGAAGACCAGCATTTAATAGTGCTATAATACTAAAATGTGTTTCTATTTCAGCTAGCATAATAATGAGCCTTGAGTTTATTCTAGATAGCCCATCGCCACTGAGAACGACTGCGACTGTGCGAATAAGGGACTAAACGGCGGGAGTAGGGTGCAAAACGCGTTTTTCGTGTAACGTTTACGTTATGTATAGACGTTTTATCTGAAATTATTGTAAGCGTTTTTTAAAAACTTACTTAAACTTTTACGTGTAAAAGAGTTAATCAATAAGACGGTGCCATTCATTCATTAGTTTTAACTTAAAAATACAACCAATTTCATTTGTAAACGAATATTTCTTGCGTTATTATGATAAGGATTTCATTATCTAATTTGATTCAAAGTAGGCACCATGAATTATATACACCGCGTGTGTATACTGATATACTTGAGCCATACATCTACTATGTAGATATATTTTTGGCAAAATCTCTTCACTGAAACTGGGGATTGGGTAAACAATCATTTCAGTGTCGGAAGCTCTTAAAAGCGCATTAATGCGAGTGTTTTATGATGCACTTCGTTCTTACGACAAATCATTACGCAGTCATCGCTCTATATTTAAATATTAATATGCCAAGCTAAGATAAAAGATTGTTTAAGATGTGGTGCTTATGGAAAATGCCATGAAGAAACCTATCTTTGAATTGCTAATGAAGCTAACTTCAAATTTATCTGGAATTTTTACCTATGATAATATATTTACATTGTCTCTATCACTCTTGATAGATAGGCAAAGATTGAGTGTCTACTCAACTGAGAAATGTATATATATATACATATATAAGTACATAGACCTCAATAAATGGTGGTAATGAATGTCTATCTTAGTCAAGATGATGTTTTTTATCTGTATTTGAAAGAGGTATGGGAAGATCAGGAGAAAAATGAGGAACTAATAAAGCTAAAGATTAGCAAGTTTGACTAACTGGCCGGAAAACTGAGATGACCAAAGATGATAGACAAAGATATGCATCCCGCTATTAAAGAGACAAATGAATTTGTTAGCGTGTCTGGTTGTCACAGAAGATGTCTAGAAGTACGGAGACCGAAATCATAGATATCATCATATTAATGGGAGAGGCAAAATCATAAAATATAAATATAAAATAAGTCATAAAAGATAAGATGATGATGTATAATCGTAATGACACTTACAATTCAATAGTATTTTGTTTTACTTCTATAGCATATATTTTACGACATTTATCCCTAGAGGTATAGTTTGAGATATACTGTGTTTTGTTCTGCTATGTTGATATGACAGCTTCGTGAAATACTTGCTGAACAGATTCTAACCACGGTACCCTTCGTGACGATTTGCGAAATATCCATCTGTCGTTAAAAAAATGTATGAGATGTGGTCTCTATTTTCTATTTTATGAAAATCATCTAGAGAAAATCAAACTTTTTCCCTGATAGGTAATGGTCAGTGTCAATGATCGTGTCTATGTCTATTTGTTGGTCTATATCGCGAATGCAATTCTAAGAGTTACCAGAAAGTTTTCCATTTTATAGTATGTCGTACGAGTGTGTATTAATGTAAAATTTAAATAACTATAGTGTTCCACTGACTGTGACTGCCATCTACAGTTTCCCTAGAAAACGTTGATATTCACAATAGTTTATTGGCAACGATTCAGAAATCTTCATTCAATGTTTCAGTCGAATCATAGGTGGAGTTAGCAGTCCCGGCAATCTCGATCTTCGTGAAAATGGGGTCGGAAATTGCGAAAAATATGTCTCATTCTTCAACGATGTGAGCTAGTGGCTATATATAGTTTTACTACGAGATTATTTTTGTTTGTCAAACGGGAATTCTTTGTTTTTCTTAGTCACAGAATGAAAGGGAACTTATTTCGGTCACTCTAGTAGTAGTATGTGTGTTAGTTATGTGTGTCAAGAGTCATAAACAAGATTCCATTCCTATAATGTCTTTTTAATTAACTGTGGTGTGAAAGATTTAGTATTATGTAGAATGTAAAATATAAATAAGATAGTTAGTAGTAAATATTGAACACATACCTGTACTACGAAGGACCCGTAGTATACTGAATATTGCGATTTTTTCTAATTGTTACGTCGTTTGTGATAAAATAAAAATAACTGGTTAGCTTCTATTTCAGTTCCAAACGCGATCTTATTAAAATGATGTTAAAATAATCATAAACACTACTACATTATGTTTTGGTATAGTTTGTCTGTTCTGAAAGCTAAAGTGTCCTTAGACACTTAAAGCTTAACGTTTTGTTTTTTTTATACTAAAAAGACTCTGGTCTTGATATCTATATACTGTTGAAATTGAAAGGTAATAATAATAATAATATAATAATAATAATATTTGGACATTATTACACAAATTGAACTAGCCCCTTTGTACGTACATTTAAGACTTGTGTTAAGGGTTCTAGTCAACGTATATTTAAGAAATGTATACATATTATATATTGTAAAATACATACTCGTATATTGTATATATAATCAACGACCAGACTGGAAAGCAGTAGAAAAGCGTAGTTCTTAACTCTGTCTCCACCTGGAATCGAACTGGGGACCTCACGATCAGCGTTCAGGTGTCTAACCGATAGCGCCACGGAGGTCGTCAAAAGGGAAAGGTCTTTACTAACAGAGAGGGATACCAAAATACACAATAATTCAACAATTTACTGTTTATTATTTATTCTTTATTGCACACGCACAGTATATTAAGACATTAACAAACAAATAGAAATTGTACAACAGATCTACTTGTCTCGTTTAGGGACACTATCGTGGGATCATTCAGGGGGATATAAATAATAACTAATTTACAATATCTTTTATTTCCTCTATTGTCATTGAGAAAGGCTCCAGACTCAGCTATGTTGCGGGATATCCCACAACGTCAATCCTTTGTCTGAACTGCAGAGGGTGTACAATTAGCGTAGCACTTGCCTAGCTGGCGCAAATACCTGATACTTTCACCGCAGTGTAGCTTATGTAAACTCTCATTAAATACTCATTAAAAACCATCCACAAACATTGCAGAGTAGTCAGAGGTTCAAGTGTCCATTTCTTCGACTACGGAGTTATATAGTATAGAAAAATCGAACCCGAGCATGAACAGATAGTCAGATTCCAATGTTGCAATTAATAAACCTTGCAGTACATCAATTTATCCTAGCATACACATAAGTATTGGGGCCATAATGTTATTCATATGGAATATTTGTCCTTATTTACCTCCAATATATCGAGAAGAAACACACTAATTACCATATTATATAGGAGACAAATATCATTTGAAAGTAATAAGAAAAAGACAGATAGTTACTCTTCCTAAATCCCAGACTATCACGGCCAGAGGTGTAGCAACGGCATATTAATAGCGCGCATTCATAACCGCCGGAGGTGGGCACCGTGTCGGCATTGTTTATAGTCGCTGCTATTTCGGTAGCAGGCTTAAGTGCTGCGAGCATTCTTTTGTTTTTTAATAAACTGTTGGCGGTTTTCCTGCATACCGCACGGCACGGGCTGAAGTAACGTCTATTATTTAAGAGTGTAACTAAATGCCTTTCTTATCTAATGAAAGAGGTGACTAAGACGGTAGAGGTAATTGAATTGAATCAATCATTCAGCCTATATCAGTCCGATGCTGGGCTTAGGCCTTCCCAAGGGTATACTAGAAGATATGATTTCTCGTGGCCCTTAGTCAGTACTACCTGCCCCCCTTCAGGTCATCGGTCCATCTAGCAGGGAAGCGTCCTATACTACGTTTACCGAGACTCGTTCTGTGATAGACGTGGCCGGCCCACTGCCACTTCAGCTTGCATCATTGATAGACAATGTCTATGACATTGGTTCTCTTCTGATTAAATTTAATGCGATTGAATTTGATGTTAGACAGGAATAACTTTAGTGTATAACGCCCTCCTAAAAAATGGACTGATGTCCGTAAGGAAGGAAGTAAAGAAAGATCGTGTTTTTTGACGTACCTTTGGGGTACTGAATGCCCAATAACAATACAATTTCCAACTGTATAAATATTTCATATTGATGACCAATCATCCCGATGATAAAGGTGAAAGTTACTATAAATATATGTTTCATGCAAAGGTCTGTTTACTCCGAAAAGAATAGGAGTTGAGAATATTTGTGTCTTAGCTTAATAGTTTTATTGTATGCCACGCATAATCAACACATGATATCTAGAATTCATCAAGATGAGATTTCGATAGAATGTAACTAGTTAATAAATATAAATACATGGAGGGGCAACCAACCTTTATATTAGTCAGTGCTTGCAAATTGCGACGTAGTTCATCATCTGACATATTAGGTGCCGTATATCTGATAAACACGTGGGTTCCATTTAGCCTTAGGGTCACTTACTCCAAACTTTCAGACACCTCTGATTGCCACCCAAGGATAGAGTCGAGAGTCATAAGTCGAGAATATTAGCCTCAGATCTTATATTTGAAATGTTATGATAGTTACAATTTAAAATATAATACATAATATAAGTACTTCATATTAAATAATCTTAGCACTTAACAAATCATTCATCAAACATATAATGAAGATATAACAAGAAATTGATTGACCAATAACACTGAAGCCATGGAGACGAAAGCTCTGTGGGTGGCGCAGACTCACAGAGTACGTCAGAAACTCCTACACAACATAGACCACATTTCTTTTATGATATCGTGAACTGAAATGAACATATCGGTTGATCATTCGTGACAGTCCCCTCTAAATCACTTTGGATATACGATGTCTTACCTAGTTATTGTAGGATCGGAATAAAGTGGAGTTAGTTGCCTGTTTTCTTGGTCTTTCTGCTGATAATAATGATTGTTAGAAATCATAGTATACATTATGCTTTTCTATTTTCGTATGTAATTTATGATGATACCTGCCTTTTCCCAAAACAAACGCTTTCGCCTGAACTTGTTGATTTTGTTCAGCTATGAACTGAAAGTAGTGTCAGCCATGGAGTTCACCTATACCTAACACCATTCCATTTAATAATTTCAGTTATAGAACCACGAATTTCTAACTACTGGCAAGGGATAAATGTCGCAAATCGTATTCACATGGTTGGGTATAGAATGTACTCAATGATGTGTCTATCACTGTTACTACGTTATGATATGTGAATAGTGGAATAGATGTACACGCGTTCCGTTGTTGCATTAGCTAAATTTAGCGTTAAACTTGATAGTGGGCGCGTGCCGAGGCCCTTGAGACTGGCTGCATGTAAACAAGGCACGGGCGGTGGTTGCGATCCAATAGCGTTGTTGCCCAAACTAATATGTATTAATGAGCTGTCTGATATTGTTTCCAGTGTACCGAAATAGCCCCCCGGCGGATCGCACCTCGCGACGCACGCGCCCGTACTCGCACCCGCAGGCGGACACTTGAAACATTTCTTAAGCGATCGCTACCCGCGCTTCAATCGAGAAATGAAAAACACGAATGCACGTCTCGTTTCACGCATAACCCTGACAAATAAACCTGAAGCAATAAAACGGTTGATGTTATTGTCGTACAAATGTCGGTCATTAGCAGCGATAACAATAGCGGCGCGCGACCGCCACGGACGGACACGGCGCGGCGGAAAGCGGCGAGACGCGGCGGGGCGCGGGGCGGGGCGTAGCGTGTGCGCAGGCGCAGCGGCGGCGCGTGGGCGGCGGCCGGAGCCCGAGGCAGTCGCCGGCGCCCTCAGCCCATGGAGCGGCGCGTGGCTCCGGCCGAGGGCCGCGGCATGGCGCGCGCACCACGCCGACGCGAGCGCCCCAGGGAGCGCTGGCTGCTCACGCGCAAGACATGGAAGTACATGGCGGACGCCGGCCGCCGGCTCATCCCGGACGGTGCGCACAACCGCCCCGAGGACGTGCCCAAGATCGAGGCCTACTTCCAGGAGGTGTGCGCAAAGGAGCCCCGGTTCCTGCTATGGCGCAAGAGCTCCTACCCGGGGGCGGCGCCCAGGCCCCGGCGCGCCAAGAGACCCCGCGGGGGATCCGTACGCGCCCGGCAGCCGAGCGACCCACCGCCACCGCCCAGACCCACCGACCTCTGCATCCCGCATACGTCGGGCGGCCGCTTCGACATCGCCAAGCTCCGGAGAGACTTCTTCGCGAGCCCCCCGGTGGCAGCACCACCCGCGCCCCCCTCGCCCCCTCCCGAGGAGGACGAGGAGGCGTCTCTAGTGGACATGCTGCGCACCTACCTGAAGGTGCAGGACGCCGAGGGCAGTGCGCGCCATTCCGAAGGGGAGGAGCTCGTGAGGGCTCTGAAGCGGCTGCTGGCGAGGCGCTCGGAGGCCTCCGGGTCTGGAGAGCCCTCCTCGGGGTCACTGCTCGACGCCCTCGGCAGGTACTACGGGCGCGCACCCAACAGGGACCACATAGTGCAGGACTTGCTGACCGACCGAGGACTTTTGAAGCGGCTGTACCATGACCTGCGCAAGACGCGGCCTTACACGGGCGGACGCACCCCCAGTGGCGGCGGAGGCTACGGCGGTGGACTGTTCGCGGCCGGTGCTTCTGCCGCTGGCAGCTCAACGCGGGGGTTGGGGTTGACTAGTGGTAGGAGACTTGATAGAGGAGGGGTGCGCTCACCTCCCATGTCACCGCCGCCTCTGATAGAGGTACGCGGGGAGTCGCAAGAAGAGCGCACCTCCGACAGAGGCACGCAGACGCTGCCGGTGCCCGAGCAGGTGCTGGAGGAGGCGCGGAGGCTGTTCCACGAGAGGGAGCAGCAGCGCACGGAGCCCACCAGCCCCACGAGCCCCACCAGTCCCCCACCCGAACGTAGGGGGGCGCGGCGGCGCTCAAGCGTCGACCACGATGACGTGTCGCCCTCAGTGAGCGACACGGTGAAGCGGTATCTGCGCATGGCGCGCAAGAAGAGCGTGGACGCCGACAAGGCTGACCGGTTCAAGCGCATCAACTACGACAAGAACCTGCGCAACATCAAGTCTAAGGTCCCCAGCGAGGGCGATGATGACGGTTTGAATAAGGGATGCCAAACGGAAGAGGACTGGGCGCTGGGGTACCGGGAGGGCGTGGGCGCGCCGCTGTCCCCCGCGCAGTCGCAGTCGTTCCTGGGGGCGCTGCTGGGCCTCTCACCGCCGCCCTCTCCCTCCGCAGGCGGCATGCACAAGTCGCGCTCCTCCTCCTCGGTGGTGCAGAGCGTCAGCAAGCGCCTCTGGCGGACGCGCAGCCGCAGCTCCAGCCGCGCCGTGCCCGCCTGGACGCCTCAGGTCAGTGCCACGCTTGCCCTTACACATCACCACACCACTCACTCATTTACCACCCAATATGAACACTTTGAGTTACATATATTCTATCTGTACGGGTTGAACGGCCTCTATTAACGGTGCATGCTTTGTTGTGATAGCCTGTGACATTCATACTGTAAACAATCGCTTGTCCCTGCCATTTCTAGGCAATTTATTGATGAGCAGAGATACAACTTTACAAAGACAGCGGCTGATTTGTATTAAGTAGTAATGATAGTGATCATTAAAGCCATTATACCCATTAAAAGATGTGCTTCACAATGTGATAAAAATAATAATCAAGTGTTTATTGACGTAGCCTTTGTTTTGAAAGAACAATAAATCATTATTTCTCATTGAAAAGAAATAATTTATACAAAAGGATATTTTAATGTTTACCTCACCGATTTACCTACGAACATGTTTATATTAGAGTTGTTTGTAGTGTTCATGAAATAACTTACCTTCTTGAGTTACTCGTAACAAATACGTTATATTATATTTAGTTTATATTTATTTAGTCATATTAAACACTTAAGCTTACAATACCAAACCAAAACACTTATATACTATGATAAATTACAAAAAAAAACTGTACTGTATTACTGATAGACCAGACATAAAAAAAACATATTTTTTATAACCTCAAAATAAAACGTAAATAATTTAATTTAAATTTGTGAAGTATATCATCATTACCACCATATTATTTTTGGTCCTAAATCCTTTATCATTGTTAAAGTAAACTGAAAACAAAATATGTATGATTTATATTACTTTGGCTAATGAAGGTATTACTTTTAAGGGCTTTTTTAACAAATTATTATTCTTCTTTATACCTTTCCCTCACAATAAGCAAAACAAGACCACTAAACTTTGCAGGGTGAAGAGGTAGGTTTAGGAATTCTGAAATCGTGGAGGTAGTCATTCTTTAGCCACTTCGAAACCACGAGTTGACCAGTTTTTCAATGTACATGACAACATCAAATGAATTTTCGTCAAATTGTTATACATACTTTTATTGTTCCATGAAACAATAAAATATGAAATTAAAACATAATATCACAATATTGAACGATGTATAAACTAATTTTGTAAAGAAACTAAGACATCTGATATACATACATACGTACATACATATATTTATGACTCTACGTCCTTAACGGGATAAGCAGAATATTAATCGCCACTTGGAACGATCCTGACAAATATCTCTAGCTTCACTCACACCCATTACACCCTTCTCATACATGTTCTTCTGTTCTTCACGCTACGTACACCTTGAGAAGAATGTTTCCATTCAGATCTGTCTATATTCTACGTGGCCTATTCTGTGCCACACTACCTTCCACATTGGCTATATGAATTCTTTTCGTAACCCTCCTTTCATCCATCACACCACACCACCTAAACATACCTGTCTCTATTTTTGTCACTACATCTTCTTTCATACCATAACGTTCACGAATCGCACTACTCTGTACCCTGTCACACGATCTTAGATTACTCATTTGTACAATAATTCAAAATTTCCTTTGGCTCCATGTGCCCAAACTAAATAAGGCTTTAAATTTCTATAATTCAATAGAATGTAACAAGTGGCTTCTTAATTCAATATCATAAAAAAATCCCTCAGATACCTTTAGGGGTATTTAGGACCAACAACTGTCAACTGTGTATACACATTAACTTTTCATATATTAAAATCTTATGAAAAATATAAAAAATATCGCTATATGCTTCTACTGGGATTTTTATAGACCTTTATCAATATCCCTAATAGTTCAGACACACCCGCTTTAATTCTACTACTCGTAAATAGCTAGTCCATCGCAAAACACAGAAAAAGCACAATCCTTCGCCCACGTGATCCACATATAACGTCTCACGTGAATATCTATCTGACATAGAAACGCAAACACTTAGGGAGTTTTTACTATGACTCACTCAGTTACTTTGCAAGTTAATTATTTGACAAATAAATGAGATGTAAACAGGAAAGATCGATCGTGATGGCGGAGCACTGTGGATGCCCTCTGCCCTATCTAGGGGACATAGGACCTTAATAATAATAAAACAGTTAAGAATTAGCTATGGAGTTTTAGGACTAAAGCTGACTTCTAACCATTTTACCCATTCATTTTACATATGACCTAAGATAGCATGGAACTAGCAACCTTATGATAAAACGTCAAAAAAAAACCTGGTGTTTACCTACAAACATTTTGTAAATGTTTGTGAATGTACCCTAATTAGCTGTATGTACTCGTTATTTTAGTTCATTGTTGACTACCTCCTACATAATACAACTCCTTGGTATTTTTTGTACCTTGACTAGATTTTTCTTATCTGTAAATAACTTATCTTGTTTACACATGTACATAGGGTGTAGAGCCGTCAACAACACCAAAACTAATGTCGTTTTTTACACCCTTAATAACAAATCATTCAGTGTTTATAACAAAAAGAGATTTCTGTTGAAAACATTCACTTAACAACAATAGTTAAATGGCCGTAGCTACGTTGGTACACCTCTCGTTAGAGCACAGTGGTCCTCAAAGGGCTTAGGAGTTTAAAGTACATTTTTACCAGACAGCCAATAGCCAAATAGTTATACGGGTATATATTTTTTACGATTTTTTCCTAGCTTTCTTATTGTATTGGGTGTTAACGTTACAAGTCATTATTCAAGACACTAACTTACTTCCTATTTTAAATGTTTGTTACTGTACATAGCATATGCTTAGTTATTTTAATCCGTTCGATTTAGTATTCCCTTCTTGCCCTCCCTTCTTGTAGCATATGTTATAACATCA
Source organism: Leucoptera coffeella (assembly GCA_030578115.1). NCBI lineage: Eukaryota > Metazoa > Arthropoda > Insecta > Lepidoptera > Lyonetiidae > Leucoptera > Leucoptera coffeella. The sequence continues at coordinate 155,251 of JAMBLF010000497.1, forward strand.
TTATTACATACTCTGCTATCAGCTGTAATTTCTGCTGTCACTCTCTTTTTATTTCTTTCTTTACTATGTCCATCCATCTCTATTTCGGCCTACATCTTGCAAAACACTTTCAAATATTTTGTTTACGTTGTAACAAGTGTAGTGTCTAAAACATGACCTAATGTAGCTATGTGTGGTTTTGATTAACGTTTGTTATCATTATTTCGGTGAACTAAACTTCGAAAGAATCATATCAACTTGGTGACCGTCTCCGCAATTGCAAAGTTTGCACTTATAGACAAAGTCAGTTGGCAGGTGGTAAGCAGTGTCGCTATTTACAAGTAATCACTAATACCTGTTAAGGGAACAGGTAAGTTTCTTCACGATGTTTTCCATCGCCTTACACCGAGCGATAACCTCTTCCCACCTAATGGGCTTTTGGGGGCTCCCTATTAGTTAATAGCCTAGCTTGTTAATCCAGTAATGATGAGTTGTTAGTCGCGCTTCAAAATGAATCTATTAGACATACGAGTATATCTAGCTAACAAGCATACACACATCTATATATACACAGACTAGTGACCCGCTCCGGCTTGGCACGTGTATAAAATATATGGCCTACGCCACTATTTAATGGATGTTATTATACACATAAACCTTCCTCTTGAATTACTATATCTATTAAAAAAAACCGCATCAAAATCCGTTGTATAGTTTTAAAGATTTAAGCATACAAAGGGACATAGGGACAGAGAAAGCGACTTTGTTTTATACTATGTAGTGATATACAGATGTAGCTCAGAATGTAACTTTAAGGCGAAGATCCAGCGTGTTATTCCGGTGCTGATGAGGTGTTTGTGCAGGGTAGCTGTGCGTGGTGCGACGGCGCGGGCCGCAGCGTCCGGCTGGCAGATGGATCGCTGCTGCAGCTCAGCGAGGTGGAGCGAAGGGCGCTGCAGCAGGCCGCCCTGGCTAGGCTGCATCAGCTTAACCTTGGGATCGCTGTCAAGATACCTGAAGGTGAGAGGACATGTACAATATACTGAGAATGATGCATGAGACGATACTACATACTAGATGACACGCTTGTAAATGGTGACAAGGCTTACCACCTGTCACATTGAGTCCTGACTATCTGGTCCACACGTAGATTAGAGGCCATAGAATTATTTACCTTCGCAATAGCGGATATGGAAACATGAACCTCTACGCCGCAAGGGTTAATCGTTGTGAACGCGTTTGTCTTTTTTTGATGTATTAGATACTGAGAAAGGACAAAGTTTTGTTTTAGAAGTAAGGGCATGTGCTTATATTTCACATCGCGTTTTCTTGAAATTGGACAGGTCCTTTTTATGATATCAATCAATCAGCCTATACTAGTTCACTGGTGGACTTAGACCTCCCCGCTACAAAACACGATCATTCGTGGCCTCATCCAGCCACTATCTGCGACCTACCATCTGTAAACACTTAATAAAGCCCATTATAATAAGACTAACGAATGCATTTGGTTACTTTCTCTACAAAATTGAAACTAGCATCTAATTCAAATGTATATTATAGTCGTCAGCACGTGTGCCCAACTACTTAATTCAGGGCAATTCCTGGCAGAGTACCAAGCGACTGTTTGACCACAACTACCATCTAATAACCCTGTCTGCAAATTAAGATTACTTTGTATCGTATATACAAAGATTTGTTACAACGAATAATATTGACTCGGGCAAAGTTAGTATCAATAATTACGCGATTCAAAGCATATTCGCTTCATTAACAACTATACTGTTTCGTAACTATGGTCATTGTATGTAATCGGTGTTGGATTCACTAAACAAAACACTCAAAATATAATACATTCACGTCCTTTAATACCTTTCTGGGTGGATTTAAACTTTGGCAAATGATAGTAGTATTAAAAAATAACCAAGGACTTTTTAGCATGTGTAAACATTGAATATTTTGTGGTTATGGTGTTATATGGAACATTAGTGACTGAGTTTTGCCCATTACCCAATATATGCCATTTACTCCTTATTTTACGACATACCGAAAAAAAACTATGGCTAGTTAACACTCTTTTTACCTCCCAGACTTCATCCATCGGCCAAAAGCACTAAGAAAACCCTCAATCCCTTATTTGCCCTTTTATAATAAAAATAAAAAATAAAATTCCTTTTATTCACACTAGACGCAGTAATACATTTATACACAAATAGAGAAAAGAATAATTGTATATTAATTTACATTTATGGAACCAAGCGTATATGGCAACCCCGCACAAGTGTGAATAGGTAACAACTTTAGAAACATAGGCAGCTGGTTACATTCCCTAGTCCCAGCGCCACCTGGTAGAATCCTTGAGTCGTGTGACCCACTAGTGGTGCTATTAATACGGTGCCACACGACAATCGTGACGTAATGATGACGTCATTCGCTGCTTAGCACTGTTACATTGCTGTACATGATCTGTGGATCTGCCTCTCTAAGTGCTAGTCTGGGATGGTGAGGTAATAATAATAATATTGTAGGACGATATTACACCAATTGAACTAGGCTCTTGGTAAGTACATTTAAGACTTGTGTTAAGGGTACTAGTAAACGTATATTTAAGAAATATATACTTATTATATATAGATAAATACATAATATATAGCATATACATATATTCAACGACCAGACTGGAAAGCAGTAGAAAGCGTAGTTCTTAACTCTGCCTCCACCGGGAATCGAACCCAGAACCTCACGATTAGCGTTCAGGTGGTTAGCCAATCGCGCCACGCAAGTCGTCAATAGTCATCGATTCGATCGAGTAATTTGTTATCGATTTAACCATCATTAATACTATTGGTAAAAATGTCATCATTAATACTGATGGTAAAAAGACGTCTATGCCAGAATGTAAAGACATAAGTATCATTTCCTTGCCCTTATACCTTTAAATAATATAAGTCTGTATAAGTTTATCTAGTATTATTAGGTTAGTAGTATCTCTACTTTCTAGCTATAAGCATAGGCAAATATATAACATCTGTTTCATTTCTTAGAAAAATAAATTTTTAATTAGTTTTTGTCATTTGGTTTTCCTTTACTGTAATACACCATGGCTATACGTTTACTTTAATACACCATGTTTCACTGGGAATCGAACCTGGAACCGTCATTGTCAAAACGAATCCGCGATACCAAATGCCAAGCTATTTAAAGGGTGTTCCCGAAATAGTGCGCATCACATACCGCTCTCGCTAAATAACATTTAATAATAGCATTTCCTGATTTCAACGCAGACGCACTTATTATTCAAACACCACTCACTTATAAGAGCGAAACATACGTATAAACATATATATGTTAACATATAACATACATACATATATTCACCTCCTTTAATTACGCAGACGTACTTATTATTCAAACACCACTCACTTATAAGAGCGAAACACACGTATCGACTTATGTATGTTTACATACGACATTTGATCTACATACATTCACCTCCTTTGATTCCATTCAAGGTGGATAGAACCTTGAATACATGGTCTCCTTGGTCACTTATTACCATAATATCGGTTGCGACGTCATGATAGAACATTGGTGACATGTGGCTAGTCCATCGGCTTACAGATTATGTTTACCCCTAGTCCCCCCTATAACATATGACCCTGTTGGAAAAGTTAGAAAGATTATATGTATATATACCGTAGCCGTATTAAGACTCCTATACTTAATGACGTACCGCAAAAACCTACCTATAACTCTTAGTATAACGAAAAATAGGTATAGAGCAAACAATCTTAAGTCCTATTTTTTTAACAATACTTGTATTTTTTTCCAATAAACTGAATTCGCATCATATCATATGACGATAGTATATAATGGTTATAAAAATAATATAATAAAAATAAATATAGCATCCTTTTCTCCAACCATTTCAATGCAACGAATATTCCAGTGTATAATAATTAGACACGAATTGAAGCATATTACAATATTAGCATGCAGTTTCACTATAATGCCAAGGCAATGCAATTGAGGCACCCCGAAATAGACGATTTAGTTATAGAAATATCAAATGGCGATAATTATCGCAGCGACTAATATCTAAGGACAGCAGGCGAGCCAAGTGTGTGCACGCCGTGTGGGAGGCGCATTAATTGCCAGTGCGTGTGTCACGAGCTTTATTTAACTGTCAAATGTGTACGTCAATTGAACTGTCACCCCTTTGATGTCCATTTATGGAGGTAAGACTCTCTAAGATGACAGAGACTATCATAATCATATCATCATCAGCCTGTATCAATCCACTGTTGGACATAGGCCTCCCCCAAATGACGCCACTTCTCCCTTTCAGTGGCCGTTCGCATCATATACTAAGTATAATACAATTAAATCGGTACTTCTCACGTTACAGTCGCTAACGGCGAGGGAAAACACCGTGAAGAAACCTATATCTACCTATATCTCGGGATAGCAAATAGGCAATGCCTATATATGGCGATACGGTTCACTACCTATCACGTCGGGTGCTGTCTATCTAGTGCAACGCGGGCTTCGATTGACCCATACCTAATATGGCTTCTAAATTTGGGAGATGGGCACTCAAGCCTCTGACTACCCGCCACAATAAAATGGGAGTGTGCATACACAAATCCTGAAGGGTTTCATTTAATTTCATTTTATTTAAAGTATGAGCCACTCAAAGTCCGCGTTTCACTAGATAGAAAGCACGCACCGTGATAGGTAATGATTTGTAAAATTGTCGTATATAAGTACTGGCTATAACCTATACCAAGGGATAGGCAGGTGTTCTTTACAATGTTTTCTCCCACCGTTAAAGTAATCACAACCATTAGAATTATGCTATAAGTGACTAAGAGATTATGTCCACATATTGATAGAGAAACATGAGTATATGTACTTATTTATGTAATTCTATGCTCGTGTTTTGTGGCGTCCCTTAGGGAGGGTTACGTCCAGCAGTGGACTGCTAGAGGCTGATTGATGAACAAGAACGTGACTATGTATTTTTATATTATTATCTTTATATTGTGTATTGTTATACTATTAGTGCTTGTAAATAGTTACAAGGCTCACCACCTGTCACGTTGAGTACTGACTATCAAGGTGGCCATAGAATTACTACCTCTACGATTGTGTAGATGGATACACGTGGGTCGTGAACCCGTTTGTCTTTGTCTTTTTGTATTATTATGTATATTATATGTATTTAATCCTTTTATCAGACAACGCGTCGTCGAGTTCAAGCAAACCGAAGCGGCGCGCGTACCTGCTGAAGAGGAAGGCCATCACCACCAGCTTCTTCGACCAGAAGACGGGGAAGGACGACAAGGACAAAGGTAAGCGAAGGAAATGCCATTAGTTTAATTAGATTAATTAGATTTATTTAATATTTTTCATTTAAATTGATTAACTGTAATGACAACTTTTCCAGTGGAAATGTTTTTTTTTACCTTCAATAAGTGATTTTATAATCCTCATATTGAATAAAAAGCATTTCATTTCATTTCAAGGTTTCATGACTAGATTAAAGTCTGGTCATTCTGTGAGGGACAGGGGACTTAGGGACCCAAGTTACAGTTGTTTACTGAAGATAGGCAATAGTTTTCTAGTCTGGGACCTTAAAAAATCCTAACTAGCTGCCGTTCTTTGAGGCATGTCGTAGGAGATTATATAGGACTACAGGTAAATAGAATTTATTGTAAGATAGGCAACTTGTCACCAATGTGCCTTAGGACACGACACACAACCCTAATATTTATGCCAAGATGTGACCTAGAAGATATTATATCTTCAACGAAAACTCCACCTCCAAATGGGTTTAGAGTACAAAAATGTTTATATACAAAGCACTACACATAGTAAAAGATGGTAATAAAATCATCCGATAATTGTATTTTCTTTTTGGTTTCCTTGCCAGCATATAATTAATTTAATAATAAGAATGAGTAACGTTACCTACCAAAACATTCTATTAGTAACGTATAAAATTATTCGTCGTTAATGCTATCTGGAGCGCTACTCCACTAATGCATTGTAGGCATAATATTTCTTCAGTATCGATACAGTAATACTTCAGTGGCCTAATGTTATCATATTTACTACTCTCATTATTTATCACACTAGTATAAATACTATCACACGATATTATTAACAAAACGAAATAAATATAAAAATTATCCTCCAAACAAATCATGTAGCAAGTTAGGATCCGCCCGTAGTATAGCAGCTTAATGTCTCTCGTATTCACTTAACTACGAACATGCGTAGTATGGCCGGTCTGATTTTATTAGTATACCAGTGCAGTGCTAGCAAAAAGTTCTGTACTACTCTTATGAGAGCACAGATAGTTGTTTATAATTTTATGAGACACCAACATATATACATATATACATATACAGTAGCTTCTTTAAATGATCCTGATAAAATATCTGTTGCCGTATTCATATATTATAGCATGCATCTAGCAAAATACATATCCATATATAGATTCATAATGTTTTCAACCTGATCTTCGTGGAAGATCCTTCTGTTTACAAATAGTGACTATAGTCTGGTAGTTATACCTTTTTATTGTTTTTATTGTTATTTTATTTATTTGCATTATTTACAATTTATATTGCTGACTGACTCTTTTAATACCAAATAGCTATGAAAGATTATTTTTGTTTTTGCGATCTTCCTGGGCCGAATAACGTAGAGAAATAAAGAAACAAACAATTAAGAAAAATAAAATAGACCTTTTTCATTAAAAGCATCATTTTTCGCTCAGTTTTATTAACTGGTTCTTTCATGATTCCTCCCATTATACATATATGATAGTAAAAATTAATTCGAGGAATTTCGCTCGGTCTGTTTCGATTAATGAAACAATAAGCTCTGACGTCACGAGTGATGAATGAGTGATCATGAGTGAGGACCGGTGACACGCCATTAGATCATTTCGCTCCGAGTGCCAATAGTCATAAACAGGGATCACGGGAACGAAAGCGGAAATGCTGTGTTATATAATAATAATATATTTCATAATATTTAGGACATTATTACATTAATGCACTTGACCCATGTTAAGAACATTTAAGAAGTGTGTTAAGGGTAATAGTCATTGAATATTTAAGAATAATGACTATCAAGGCCATAGCCGAGTTAAAGATCACTGAAATTAAGCTTTTGGGGAAGGCCAACAGTGGATTCAGATTTTTTCAACAGTGGATTCAGACAGGCTGATGGTGATGATGAAATTAAGGTGCATTAATAGGGTTTTGAAGGGTGATCATTGAAGTGATCACACAGTTTTAGTATTCTAGGCAATAGGTTAAATCCGTAAATGGTGACAGACTACAGTTTTTGAGTTATATATAAACTTTTGCAGTAAGAAATGACTATTTGTGTGTAACGTAAGATTGTAAGAACTTTAAAATATCAAATTGGAGGCATTCATCTCAAGAACCCGCCTTGAGACGAATGTACGTAGCGTGAAGAACAGAAGAGCATGTATTAAAAGGGTAATAGATGTGAGTGAAGCAAGGAATATTTGTCAGGATCGTTCCAAGTGGCGATCAATAGTCTCTGCCTATCTCATTACGGACGTAGAGACGGGAAAATATGTATATTTTCTTATGCTTTCACTCGTTTAAAATTCGCTTTCGATTAGTAAAACTGCTAATATCAAAATCAAAATGTAAAACCGTAGCAAATTCAATTCGATTCTTCAGTTCAATCCGCAGCATTCATTGTTAAGAGATGTAGCCATAATTTTGAGAAGCTGCCAATACCCACCGCCTTGTAAATCTTTAGGTATCTTCATCATAAACAACGGAGATCGATCGAGCGCCGAACTGTGAGCGAAAGTTGGAGTGTAGATGGATTTACATACATACCCGTGATAATGGGTAGCGTAAATAGAATGTTAACTAGATGCCTTTATTCTTGGTATGACGTTAGGGGTAAAAAGGGTATATAGAATCTCAATTATGGTCAAATATTTATGTGTGTGTATTAAAATATTTATGTACATTCATATACATCACTACCGTCCCTCAACAGACGGATATTAAATTCAAATCATATTATTTTATTATTCCATATAATACTACATTTTCGTAATTTGCCCGATTATCGGTAAACCACTTTCGCTTCATTGAAATGCTGTAAGGTCCTACACATACAAATGTAACGAAAATATTCGCGATTAATATCATGTTAATTATGAGACTATGCAAGTAATGAGAAGGTGCATCTCCGAGGTTATTTCCTGTTTGAAAAGTATAATAGGACGTGAAAAAATTAACCTTTTTACATGTTTTAAGTCCTCAATTTTTTTTTAATATTTTCAGTCATCAAAATCTTTCGATCCATGCCTGTATGTACATAAGCCGATTAAGTGTAAACGTTCCCATACAGCCAGAGCTACCGTCTCACCTCGCCCGCATATAAATAGGCTATTAACAGACATGAATAATAGCACTCTATCAAGAATGCTCCATTTTTTCCTTCAAAACATTCACGAACATTATTTTGGGAACGACATTGGGGCCCAAGTCTACTAATGTGGTTAAGCACAAACGCAGTTCAATATCAGATCAGTAATAGTGTGAAGTTGGTAATGGTTTAGCTAAGTGTCAAAATTCACCATTGAATTTAGCCAATCTGTCAAAATTCGCTTAAAAAATGGCGAAATTTATCAAATTTGTTAATCCACTACCCATTTCACACTATTGACGATCTAATATTGAACTGATATTTTCCAAAAAGCTTTAGTGGACTTGGGCTCCTGGCTGTTTGCAGGGAAGATGTTCTTACTCATTGCCGCTATAAGGTTCAGTACCTTGCTAACAAGGGCTAGATTTATTTTTGTTTATTTAACAAGAACGAACATTTTATCTACTTATGTCTTATATTACCTATATGAGGGTTATTCCTAATGCGTTTACATATTCACATAAAATTATAACTTATCTAATAAATGGCGGCTTGTAGAAGATTTTAGAACTTTTAGTCAGTTACTCTTGACCCAATGAGATTATGATATTAAACGCTTCTATTCAGATTTCTTCTAGAGGGCAGTAGGATCTATGTGAATTTATTACTATTATTACAAGCCATGGCATACAATGCGATACCCCTATACTGAATGTCATATTTGCGTATAGTCCGTATATTCGGGTGATTGGACGGTAATAATAACATAGAAAAGAGACTTTTTTCTATTATCTTTAAATTTGATCCTATTTTATAAGTAAAATAACAAAGTTAAAGTAAAGAACAAATGATAAAACATGAAAACTTAAAAAACTTCCTCATTATTATTATTACGATTTAAATTTTGTCAACATTCAATCGTACGCAAATATACGTTTATTAACACTTACAACCAGCCTTTAATATACTCAAAAAGAGGCTAATTCCTGATATAATAGAATCCTGAACATTACATCATAATACAACAGAACCAGTGTAAAACGCCCGTGCTTGTATTAAATTGATATTGGGGTTATTTTAAAAGATTCGGAGCTATTTATAGCGGTAGAAGTGGATGCAAGGTGACTCTCGAATTAGCGAGAGAGGTCGCTCTATTTACTACACGCCGCCACACACGCCTATTGCCTATTCTATAGGGAATATGCCTATTGATTTATAGGCTATTGGACTATAGGGTGTATATAGATTATTAGAATAATTTAATTTTGTTCAGTGTAAGAATAAATTGTACGTAAATTCGTAATACAACATAAAAGTAGTTTCGACTTTTCAGTCTATTTAAAATGGAAAAGAAATTAAATAAATTGATAGAGTTACTTGGTTTTTTCGTAAAATAACATATGCAGAATGAAATACAAAAAAACTACAATGATACGTAATTTAGTATATTCAATTCAACAATACAACATATTGTACAAAAAAAATTGTACATTACAATACATACAAAACAATAACAATCAATACGTGTTTTTTGATTAACCAGTTACATTAGGAAATTGATGGTTTCAAGGTGGCTATACCATTTTTTATTCCTTGATTACCCAAACACTGATTACTCCGCGAGGGTTAGTCGTCGTAAAACTATTTGTTTGTTCATGTTTTCACTAAACCACGAGGTATCAAGGTTTCTCAATATTAGCACCGAGTACATCTAAGCTATTTGTGATATTTAAAGTAAACAATTCTCTTGCTAGTCTGGGATGTAAATGTGGCTAACTAAATGTCTTTGTTAGACTTGTGTTAGAGGTGCCTATGACTTTTAAGACTAAGTATTATTTTTTTATTTGGGACGTCAATAGACAAATACAAACACATTACTAAAGATACTTATGCACATATGCTTTTTAAGTATAAATTAAAATTTAATTTAATTTAATAAATTAAAGTATAATTTAAGTATAAATAGTGTTTATTAGGCGACGGGATATAAACCTGTTTATGAGAAAATTAGCTAAATAAGCTCAAACAAAATACTTAATTGCTTTTATTCAATATAAGTACAAGTACCGTACATTCATTGAATAACATTTGTCTGACACTGGTTGTCTCGTAATATTAAAATTCTTCCGTTGGTTCGGAAACCTTTCAGATTTTCTTTGCTAGTACTAGTTAAATAATGATAGCATTTATTTATTATACTCATTTCCTTTGTATGCACGTGTTAGGAGGAACTAAGAATCAATAGAATCCATCGGGTGGTGTGTTAGCAACTTGTCACCCCTATTCCTTATCAATATATATGAATTACAGTTTTTCTATAAGTGAACCTTGGATCTATAGTTTAGGATAGAGATTTTGTCCACTTCGAAAGGGATTAAGGGATTAAAATGTATGTATTTTTTCCAGAGGGCCAACCAGGAGGGAATGTGTTCGGAGTGCCTCTTTCACAATGTGTGGAAGCAGAGAGGGCATTAAAGAGGCAACAGCACTCCGGTTCCCGAGTCTCTGTCGCCTCCATCGGTGTTGAGAAGGATGATGTGAGTATTGGTGTTATACGTTATTGTAGACATACACACATTTGTGTAATGTAAATTAATATAGTTGATATACTTAATAAGGAAAGCATACAAAGTCTTATGTATTTGTAATGTCTTTGAGAAATTATTGCTTTGACTATGATGGAAAACATCGTCAGATAACCTGCCTATTATTTGAAACAGACAATTGTGTGTGTGTGTCTGTACATAGAACAGTATTGAATTTAAATTTCTAGTTGGAATATGTTATATCGATGTGGCTATATATCTCTTACTATACTATCGTTAATATGGACATGTGAACCATTGACACTTATCTATGTGAATATATTTTATGTATTTATTATTCATCTATAACTTTAAAACTACCTTTTCGGAATTCCTTCTAATATATAAAGAATATATACAAATATGTATATACAAACTCATCTCGTCTCGTGTTACAACTAACTGCCTGTCTTCCAAACATGTCATAGAAGGCGATTAAGGTTACACGGCGCTGATATTCTATTTCAATTCAACCTCATATTTTAATACTCCGGTAAGGCCGATTTAATCTTTCGATGTAAGGACTAAATATAAAAAAACTTCAGTAATGGAGTAACAGAGATCTTATATATCTTAAGCCCTCCCTACCTCATAAGCCTTAGAAGGTCATGAATATATGTATGTACCTACCTCTTGAAACACGATAACCGTTTGGCCATAGCAGTGTATACAACTCGCCTAACAAAGTGGTGGCTGAAGTAACAATGCAATAGGAGATTGTAAACAACTATTTCGTGGATTGACGTCAGTTAACACATACAAGCTCGATAGCAAGGTGTTTTGTGAATTTGCAGCAAAAAATATATTAGGTACATACATTCTGGCCTTCGTCAGAGGGGTAGGAGAGATCATGAATATTTACTTATCTCGTAGCAAGATTTAGATATACTATTGAGACTTCTAAAGTCACCATTTTTCAGTATCGAACCTATTTGACTAACTATTTAAAAGAACATGTCCTTAGGGGTGACAGAATAAATGTCCCCTTTTGTATTTTGCATGTACTAGTGCTTTGATGAATAGCATTAGTGACAGATTATTATTGGTCCATAGCCTATAACCCAATTAAATTATCACCAGTTACTTTCGTATGTTACAGCACTTTCGTAAAATAGACAGCAAGTTACAATTCTACTCCAGATTAGGGAAAACTGTAAACTTGTTGTTAATGTATCTTTTTTACAGTTTTTAATATCTTATATCTGTGTTTTTACGCCAGCAAACACATATATACTCTGAGTAAACTAAGATTGAGTTCAGGAGAGCCGTTCCCTCTCATTCCCTCCCAACGGGGGTCCTCAAACCTCCTTTGAAGTCCCAAATAGATGGAGCGGTCACCTGACATAATTCACCAAGATTTACTCAACACACCTAACCATTTGAATCTATTTTCGGGATCTTGATTAAAAGATTTCGTAAAAGATTTTGTGTAAACAGGAATTTTAGGTAACTTTCCGTTAATATTCAAAATTTTCCGTTATAATTAAATTTGTGACAGATAAAAATATGATATACATTTATTTTTTAAATGAGGCACATTATGTTGTTAACAGTCATATGCACGAATAGATGCTTTTACACACCATTTCTAGTCAGGCTACTGAACTGAATATAATATATATGAACCCTCAGAAAAGAACAATAACACATTGAGTAGAAATCCAAAGTCAATTATGTTGTCAATATAATACGTTGCTTTAGATTTCAGTGATAATAAGCATCGTTAGGAATCCTGTTATCGGTACCTAAGATAGTGAGACAGATTGTCGCTTGACCATTCAGTAAATAAATATTAATGTAACAATATATGAAATATATAAACGTGGATTATACTCAACGTAGGCCTAGTAGTAACAAGTAATGACATGTAGTATTATTGTTATTAATTTACATCACAAGTCCATATTCAAAATAAATGATCTCTAAATATGAATATGATTTCGTAACATTAAGCCCCTTTTTATAAACAAAGAATTACCTTTGCTACCCGACATTAAAAGTTCTCGTAATTTTAAATGAATAAACATATTAAGCCCCTTGTTTTAATATAAGAAAGTAAGAACTAAAACTGTTAGGACATACTTCTTACCTAAAGTTTGGGCTAACCCTAAGTACGCTTTACCAACTCTCCTTTCGTTCGCAACGAAAGCAGCGTGTTTATTTCTGACACAGTGTCGTTAGCGACTGACTCATGTACTGGATAGCAACCACGCACACAATATTTAGACAAAATATGCTATCTGATGCTGTAAACAAGCTAATGCATTATGAGGGTAGAAAGAGTTTTGGAAATCTTCCTTTAATCTCTTTTGGGTTGAACTTCGCAGAGAAAATGTTACCAATACCTTTAGCAAATTATTATTGGATTTGTTATAGGTGACAGGCTGATAGCCCATCGTGTATTCGCTTGTAATTGACTATTGGTATGTGCCTATGCATCACTAATTTTGAGATAACTACTCGTAAATAAGCTAGGAATAGTTTCACAAACTTTTTGGAAACTGCTCAATACTTAGTAATTTATACCATCAAATCTATAAATTGAGGTTTCTCAATATGCTCTAATTACTAAACTAAATCCCATTCACCAGCGTCGAGAATCCTGAAAACTGAAGGAATGTAGTTTGCTGAGAGCTTTTAGGTACAACTTGAAATAGCGGCATGCTATGAAAGCGAAAACAGCATTCTATTTAATTCATATTTACCACGAAATATGGATAGATATTGCATCGATGTATTTTAATAATATATATATTTAACGCTAATCGTTATTAACCCTTATTATCTCTTAACACCGAGGACAATACAGCTGGCCAACCTAATCAAATCCCAGTTCACCGCGGGACATCCCACACCGTCTGTTTAAAAAACCGCCAACAACAGAGCTCGTTAAAAACGCATTCAGATGCTCTATAAAAAACTGCGTTGTACGAGCCTTCAGTAGGTCAGTATTGACGTGTTATGACGTCAGAAGGGCGTCCAGTGACGTGGCAGTATCCGATTTCGTTACGGTTTCATTAAGGCCACGATAATTTTATCGTTATGACGTGTTGCCAGACTGAAATAAACCGGCGGAGTGGGTTCGGAGCAACACTTAAACTCTACTCGTGGTGTAACAACATACGTGCAACATGCCCGTTTCTCTACAGGCAGAGATAAGGAATGCTTGGTTTTCGTGTACTGTCTTTTCCCTGCATAGGTTAAAGACATTCCTAGGTCGCCTTTTTTCAGTATGTATGATCGTCTTAAAATAAAAGAGCTTTTTTGACAAAAAAAAATCTACTCTATTTCTTGATACATAATGATAGAATGATTTACAATATTAGCGTAACGATAAGTGTTCAATTAAAGTAGAATTAAATTAAACACACCTAAATATTTATTTCTTTCTTTTAATAACAGTAGCTCAGAGTTAATATTGCTACAGTTACCTTTAATAAATCTATCGAGGTTCAAGTCAATTTTGAACACATCGTACGATAGATTAAATTTAACAATGGTACCCTCATCGTCTCTGAAAGATTTGAAAAATACAACAAGTTCTATTAGTTCTAAAACAAAAACATAATAATTTGATGTTGCATCTAAACCTATTACATGTTTAGTGCGCCGCCCACAATGCAAATCAAACTTATGAAGACATTGGAATTCAGTATGATGAAATGGCCGCGAGAATATGAAGCTTTGCTCTTCGCTTTTAGAATGTTTCAAAACATGCGGTGGTTATAAAATGTACCGGGTAGTAAATAGCATAACGCATACTTTCAAAAGAAAGAAAATTATTTATTTATACAAAGACACAAAATAACGTTTAAAAATAAAATTACAAACATATTTGCATCAAAAAGATACACTTCATCATCATCATACAAAAGAACCGATATTATGTTGATCCCCGCTATAATTCATCATCAGACCCACGTTAAATCTACGATCAGTATTATCCCACAAGAGGTAATCAGAAGATCGCGAGTCTTTCTCTATAATTGAAGACTAGATCTCTGGCCGCATCGAAATAACTCTTCATCAGATAGCTAATATCGAACATATTAGGTATTCCGTTTACATTGATTGACTGCTAAATCCGTAGAATGTGAAGATTTTTACGACGTTTTTACTTACCTACAATAGAAGCTTTCGCTTTTTTTTATCTTGCATTGGGAAAACGTCATATCCGCACGTTCGGGCGGGATTTAAACCTAGATCCTACTGGAAAATACCTGAATCACTGAGCTACACTAATCTTCTTTTCAATATACGAGAAAAATATTCATCTTCAACTGTTCATCCACACATTATTGTATGAGACGAATCAGGGACTAAGGTGTCAATTCGAATTTATTGAACATATAAATGCCATCACGACCCTGATAATTTTGCTAAAAGTGTCTAAAGAGATATGTACTATATATCCAAAGTTTTTTTCACCTAGAAAATGATAAAGGGACGTAAATGTATATACTAATCCAATAATAAATCATACAGTGCCATTTTCTCTAAGATCCAATTCATAACACCGTATAGAAATGTCCCTTATAACTTTATTGTTTATTCCAGACTGAATCCTGTGATTCATCAGCGGATTGGGGTTGTCCTCGGCTGGAAGATGACGGTCAAGGTTCCAGAGTACCTGCGCTGGTGACAGCCTGTCTGGCACATTTAAGAAGACATGGTCTTCGAACCCTCGGTCTGTTTAGGGTGTCTGCGTCTAAGAAGAGGGTTAGACAGGTATGTATGTTACAAACTAAATAGTTTACCCTTTTTATCTTAGCAACTATATAATTTACCCTTTTTATCTCAGCAATTAGTGAAAGTATTCATTCCATGGTCACCTCGAATCCACGTGCTAAGCAGTAAGTTTCATTCATTTACTAGGTTTCCTGACGATGTTTTGCCTTACCTGGAGATGAGAGAAAACTTCATTTCGGATCCCTGCTTTGAATTATGAAACTGAACTTTAACCCAGAATTTCGAGATCACCTGCCATAAATTTAGTAACTCCGCAAATGCAGTGATGGACACGCTAACCTGTACCCCGTATGAGTTAAAAAATCATGAAAGCATGTAGTTGTTTAAATTCTGAATGTACCTCACAGCCCCTTGTACCTCTTACCTTGTAGTTACGAGAAGAGTGGGAGCGCGGGGAGGAGGGATCTTTGGAGGGCGCGGCGTGTCCTCACGACGTGGCCACGCTGCTCAAGGAGTTCCTGAGAGACCTCCCCGACCCACTACTCTGCCGGGACCTCTACCAGGCCTTCTTGCATACGCAGAGTGAGTATAAGGAACATATAGAAACAAATACAGTCATAATAAATCTTTATTCAGAAGCACATTGATATAATATCACATTACTTTACATTCAAATAAATTATATCAATCTTTCATGCGGTTCGTGCTAGTCTGGAACCAGCTGTATTTTTTACGCCAGCATGTCTTAAAAGGCGACTAAAGAACTAGAGGTAAAGGGGTAATGAATAGGAGTAAATTTATTGGACTGTCTTCAATGTTCCATTTGACATCTAAACCCCATATTTATGCTAAAAAGTGACCTAAGATATATTATATTTCCAAGGTTCTGTTCACCCTGAAATGGATTAAGGGATGTGAATTAATTGACTGATAGACAGTGATTTGTTTACTACTTGGGTCCAGCATATCTTGGTGGTCGACCAAGATCTGGCCACTTTCTTCGCTACTGCAGAATGAATTTATATCCTTAATTGTGCTCTCCAATAGAGACATGAAAACGTGTTATACTCATGAGAAATGTCCATAGAATGTTAACAAACTATGTATCTCTTCAGCCATGTCGTAGAGTCAAATCATGTTTTATGGAACAGATTTGTATCGTCATCACAGCCCTTTACATACATACATACACATCACGCCTGATTCCCTGTAGCGGAGTAAGCAGAGATCACGAATCCCCAATTGTCCCAATCCTGACAGACCACTTTCGCTTCATTTATACTCATACACACTCAGCGGTCATAGGTACTCCAAACGTCACCTTTTTTCAATATAGCCTTTATCTGACTGTTATATGTCTTATTAGGTATAATACCTTTAATAATACTGGACATTATCTACAGTACATTTCTTAATACATATATATCTTATTTAATTATATTTGTTTCATTCCTGTTTTCTTCCAGAGATCCGCAACCGCCGTCTCCAATGGGAAGCTCTGAAGTTAGTAGTGGCCTTGTTACCAGCAGCCCATAGAGACACCCTGAGCGCCTTACTCCACTTTCTGGGGCAGGTGGCCACGTACTCCGAGGATGGACAGCAACCTGGCAACCGAATGGACGCGGCCAACCTAGCTACTGTGTTCGCGCCTAATATACTGCATAAGAATAAGCCGAATGATACTATTAGGTGAGTGTGGGAATTTCAGTGGTTGATTTCATAGGTAGGGTAAGTAAGATTAAGAGATAGAGATTAAGATTAAGTAAGATCATTTGAATGAAATTTAAATAATATGTGTTAATCATTTACGTACATAATTTACAGTCGCTAACGGTGAGGGAAAATATCGTGAGGAAACCTGCCTATCCCTCAGGATAGGTAATAGTCAGTGCCTATATACGGCGATACGGTTCACTACCTATCACGTTGGGTGCTGTCTATCTAGTGATATGCGTGCTTCGAATGACCCATACCTAACATGCCTTCGGAATTTCGGAGATGGGCATTCAAGCCTCTGACTACCCCGCCATAATAAAAAAGGGAGTGTGTACAAGTCGTGAAGCGTATGTTTTATGATTTCATAGGTAGGGTAAGTAAGATTAAGAGATAAATTCTGTTACCAATGTAGGATCCATTGCGTCTTACAAGAAAAGAGGAAGCCTACCTAATAGCCTGAGTTGGAAATTTGTATATATCTTGTTTCCGTTACATATTTTATTGCTGGTGTCATTTGTATTTATGTTCAACTAAGTAACTTAAGTTTCTCTCTGTGTGTGGTGTCCTAGAGGTCGCCACACCGATATCAGTATCGGAATTGATGGTATTCATGTTGTTGTAATATTCCATTAATGGTTAGGAAAACATGTTGAGGAAACCTTCTATTCTTAGAAACTATTTTTAAGGCCAGTAAATTGTAGTGTAGTGTTAATATTAGCGGTCACACTGGGTGTTGAGAATTTGATGAAAAGTGCGTACCTATAAATATATATGTATGTATGTTACTATATGCAAATATATGTTACTATGAATATATTTATCGCTGATAGTCTTGAAGAGGATGTATTTTTTTTCAGTCTATTATCAGAAAGTGCTTTAATTCATTTTTCAGTTAGTGTCACAAATTAGATACCGTGTTATATTTTTATTTGCAAAACTACCACGAAACAATGTAACCAAGAAAACAAACCACCATGAACCCTATCTTTTTATTATATGAACTCATCATTTAACACCAACATCTTACCTCAATACCCGTTATCCTTTCTTACAGTGCAGAGCAACTATCAGAGCGCGCTGACGTCATCAACGTGGTGCGAACACTCATAGAGAGGCAGTCGGAACTCTGGACAGTCCCTGCGGAAATGCTGCATGAAGCCTACATCCACCTGGCGCAGACTGCCCCACACCATTTGGATGCGTTGCTGCTGAGGCGGCATGAGTGAGTAGTAGCTTTGTGTTTTGAGTAATCAGCCTATAGCAGTCCACTGCTGGATTTAGGCATCCCAAAGAGTAGGTGACAGAACACGATCACTTGTGGCGTTCATCTGCAACTACCAACGACCTTTTTATGCCATCGGTTCGTCTTGCTTAAGGGCGGCCCATACTATATTTGTTCAGTCGCGATCTCATCCAAAAATATTTTCAATGACATTAATACTTGACTACTAGTAGCTCATTTTTGATTATACAGACATTAATCAACAAGATAATAAATAACCTACTTGTATATGTCGTGATCTTTAATTCTTATCTCAGATACATAGGTATCCGCCACAATATTAATGGACAAAATATTTTGCCACTCAAAACTCTTATTTTATCAGATAGCCAGGCGGAAAGACCACTTATGCTTTTTGCAAAATAGCAGTTCAGTATCAGATCAATAATAGTGTGAAATTGGTAGTGGATTAGGAAAAGTGTCAAATTTTTTTTGACAGCGAAATTTGACAATTTTGCTGATCTGATATTGAACTGCGTTTGTGCTAAAACGCATTCGTAGACTTGGGACCCAGTTCTTTTTATATTTACCCAGTACTTATTACAGATCATAAGTACATCGCCCAAGACATTTGATATCCTTAAATAATACAAAAACAATGTTACATTCAACGAACGAACAGACTATTATGACTTCTCACTAATAGTATTCTAACTTCAATCCTCTGTTATTCCAGGATAGCGACAGAGAGGCTGAACACGCCAGCAGAGGAGGAAAGTGAGGGAAAGAGGGTCTGGTCAAGGGAGGAATTCCTGCACGGAAGCGCCGCTACCGGAGGGCCTGATAAAGATGTTCCTCTTAGGTAATATATATAGGAGTATAGTGTTTATGTTATAGGTTCAACTATATACGAAAAATATTAATATAATTAAACTTCTGACAAAGATTCTGTCTAGTACTTATACATATACATACATACATACACATCACGTCTGATTCCCAGTAGAAGGGTAGACAGAGATCTCGGATCCTTATTTGTCTATCTGACTATATCTGGTTGAAGTGGAAGGGCAGTTACGTAGGGGCCGGCTCAGCAAGACATATGACAATCAGATAGACTCCATATTAAAAGGATAACGTAAGAAGTACCTATAACCAGCGAGTCTGTATGAGTAGGTGTATGAGTGTCAATGAAGTGAAAGTGGTCTGTCAGGATCGGGACAAATGAGGATCCGTGATTTCTGCTTACCCCTCTACAGGGAATCAGGCGTGATGTGTATATATGTATGTGATTAAAATAAATAAATATTCCGTATGTTAATTTGTAACCTCGAAAAATATTCGTTCTCTTATGTTCACGCTTGTGTTCCAGAAGGAGTGAAAAGGTGTACCCCCGTACTCGCCGTCGAGATGGGTCTGACACCTCGAGCACCTCTTACTCCTCCGCCATGACTGTCATGACTGGGTAAGGGTTCTATATTTGTACTTATATAACCTTTGAGTTTGGCAGAACTTGTTTGTTTAGTAAAGTTAATGGAAGACATATGATATGTTTTCGATCAGTGTTAATGAAAAGGACCTGAAGGGCTATTATGTATCAAGCGATCAGTAAGCTTTTGACGAAATTTGTGAGATTTTCGCTGTCAAACTTGACTTTCGTATTATGTATCATGGGATTGCATTTGCAAAAGCAATCGAAACATTGCTGCCAACCACCGAAAAACCAGAGAACTAAAAAACATATGAAAACAATAATATTTGGTATTATGTAAATTTGGCGATTCATAACCCAATATATGTATTCCAAATTCTATATTATATTTATTATTCTATTCTATTCATAGGCCTCGGATAGGCCTAATATTTTAGGGTTATCTGTGTGCTAAAACCATTTTTTATAACTTTAATTAGGAAAGTGATTCGTTGGAAAATTACGTATTATGATCGCTTTTTTATCATTAAAGATCTAGCTAGCCTTGTAGCTTGTATAGCTTGTAGCTAGCTTGTCTTATAACGTACATAAGTTATTGAACCCCCATTATTCCCAAGTACTATTTCTATCTTCACGACCTTATTCCAGGAGCAGGGTGCGTAGTAGTGAGGAGTACGCGAGCAGCGGCGTGTGCGCAGGTTCTGCTTCCACCGCCGCCCGGACAGACTCTAACGACTCCGCCTCTGACTACAACGAGGTAATTGCATATAGAAATATCCACAATATATTGAAAACGCGAAGTTTGTGAGTACCTATAACCATCGATTGTGTAAGTGAAGGGTACTGAAACGAGAGCAATTTAATATAATCGGCTAAATCATCCTGCTTTTTAAGATAAGTTAATTAAAAGTTGATAATATTTAGCCTATCACCTAAAATACCGCATACTTATTTGTCCATACCGGGAATAATAACTTCTTAAATGGTTACACTTTCTACATATGTTATTTATAACTTCATTTATGCGTATTGGTTCAGCTTGAATGTATATTAAGTGTTAATATAATAATATTTAAGACACTTTTACATTCAAGGAACTAGTTCCTGACTTGTGCAAAGGTTACTAATGAGTATCTTAATTTTATCTCTATTGCAGACCTTCATAAATTCTGACGACGACAGCTGCGTGCTATCTTCGTCCCTCCTAATCCCCGGTTCGTTCCCCCGGGACTCCCACTCCCCGAGGAGCCGCGTTCCGCCGCCTCCCCCGCCCCGCCGGAGATCCACGTCGGGGTCCGAATCGGAGGCTAAGAGGGACTCCGCGGTAGGGTCTTCGTCGCCAGGTATGTACATGTTTACTCGTACTTAGTATATACATATAGGTGATAAATGCATGTAAATGTTACTATATACATGTAACTAACTTTATATATATATATAGCTGACATATGCATAACAATCACACTTCCAACAAGATTCATTGTGGGGGTTAGTTTTAGTGTCAGTTTCAGGGAATACCTTTTTGTTTATTTTTATTAGTACCCCATGGTCACAGATAATATAATACTATACAGTCCCATGGTATTAATTTAACATAACATAAGCTTCACGACTTGTGTATACACACTCCCTTTTTATTATGGCGGGGTAGTCAGAGGCTTGAATGCCAATCTTCGAAATTTCGAAGGCATGTTAGCTATGGGTCATTCGAAGTCCGCGTATCACTACATAGACAGCACCCAACGTGATAGGTAGTGAACCCTATCGCGGTATATAGGCACTGACTATTACCTATCCTGAGGAATAGGCAGGTTTCATCACGATGTTTTCCCTCACCGTTAGCGACTGTAAATTATGTACGTAAATGAAAAACACATAGTTAAATTTCATTCATTGGTACATGCCAGAGTCGGGATTCGAACCTAGGGACCTTTCTCATACGAAGTCCGAGGTCTTACCCACTGGGCTACAGCCGCACTACTACTCGTACTGTATTAATTGAAATTTGAAATATTTCTGTTGAACACAAAACAATAATCATAACCAAACATAACAGGTACTGTTATTTGTTACTTGTCAACACTAATCTATTCTATGTCACCTATATATTATTAGCCTATAAAAAAAAATGCAGCTTTCTTCACGATATTCTCCCTCTATACGAGGATCTGTATGCAAAAACAAGTTTTTTATACAGTAATACCAAAAAATTAACCAATAGTACGCATCAATACCCATGATAATACTACGGTGAGGGAAAAACATCGTGAGGAAACCTACCTGTTCCCAGAACAGGTAATAGTTAGTGCTTGTAAATGGCGACATGGCTGACCACCTGTCACGTTGAGTACTAACTATCTAGTTAACACGTGGGTTCGAGGTGGCCATAGAATTACTACCTTCGCAATTGCGGAGATGGACACCTGAACCTCTGACTACCCCGTAAGGGTTAATGGTCGTGAACGCGCGTGTGTACAATACCTATGATTTTTTTTTATAATAATAATAATATAATAATAATAATTTAGGACATTATTACACCAATTGAACTAGCCCCCTTGGTAAGTACATTTAAGACTTGTGTCAAGGGTACTAGTCAACGTATATTTAAGAAATGTATACATATTATACATAGATAAATACATATATAGCATATATAATTAACAATCAGACTGGAAAGCAGTAGAAAAGCGTTGTTCTCAACTCTGCCTCCACCGGGAATCGAACCCGGTACCCTACGATTAGCGTTCAGGTGTCTAACAGATCGCGCCACGGAGGTCGTCAAAGAGGACGTGAAATATACATGTATTTCCTCCCATTACAGCAACAGCGTCGAACACAAGCAGTCCCCCGGCCAGTCCCCCTCCCGCCACTCCCCTCAGGGTAACCATGACCTCGTCGGGCGAAGTGCGGAGACCAGCGCCACCTAACACGGACATTGAGAGACTCATCTCCTTGGGAAGGTAGGTTGGAAGCTAATTTGGTACTTTGGTATTCAATTGTTTAGTGTAGTTATGTTGTTCTTCTGGAACAGACGTTGTCATGGTATTATTTGCTTATATTATTATTGCATAATATATGTAAGATAATTTTTAAGAATTATTGAAATAAATAATTACAGGAAGACATGTAGACAAAAGGCTTGAGTAACCATCGTAGTCTCTCTGAAAGTATTTGACCTGTCAAAACGTTTGTCGATTGCTTAGTCCGTCGCCAATCTTAGTTACTGTCTTAAGCCTATCCAGATGCATAGATAGGATTCTTTTCAATATATAAACCTAGGTATAGAATCAATGCATAAAATCAACTGCATTTAAAACATAACATTTAAATTCCAGAGAACGCAACACATCGGACGCGCGGGCCGTGATCCTGCGGCACCACGACGACACTTCCTCCTCTTCAACGACGAGGAGAAGAGAAGTCTCCGTCTCCCGGCACCGAGAGGAAGATAGGAGGAAGAGGGAAGATCCCCCCAGGAGTAGGGAAACCACCCTCACGAGAGACGGCGTGCTGTACAAGCGGGGAGAGCTCATCTCGAGCGCCAGATCTCCGCAAACGTGAAACTGTAAAGTAATTTAAGTGTTTTTTATACATAAACGTCTATTTATACTATTAAAATGTGGTTTATTTTTATACTGGGTGTTTTTAATTTCGTCCTTGAAGCTTGTTTTAGAGCTAAGTTTAACTATAAAAATGCAATCTTCATAAACATAGAAGAACCATGATATACATACATACACATCACGCCCGATTTCGGGTAGGCAGAGATCATAATATATCCCATCTGGGTCGATCCTGATAAACCACTTTCTTATAATATATCCTCACACAATACAATACAATACAAACACGGTGGTTATAGGAGTATCTAACATCTCAGCTTTTCATTATGGCGTCTTATCTGACAGGCATGATCTGATCTACGTATAGTATCAATTATAAAAATATATAATATTTAATATTAAACTTCTAAGTACGTTTTATCAGTTTTTTTTTATCATTATCACTCTATGTATTTACTATGTGTGGATGTATATGTATGTATTATTATATTCAGCTAGTGACAGACTTAGGTTTGGGTGCTTTCGGAGGATCAGTGATGCTGCTTAGCTGCATCGAATACTGAGATAGCACCTTTTCACTGCATCAAGTGCCTACTCCTTATATGTACGACTATTGTTGTTGTATCAAAGTGTGTATAAATAGTGTTATGTTAAAATGTGTATGTATAGCAGTGAATAAATGTTTTTCTTTCTTTCTTACTTTATCTTAATTGACAATAATAATTATTAATGAGAATGATTTAGAATGAGTACACGATGAAATCAGCTTAGAAAATATCTACAGGGAGAGATCAAAACGCTGTATTTATATTCAGTATACTTGTATATTTCAGTTTTTTATTAATTTATAAATATATTACAATTATAGTATATTGTATATATAAAAAACTTATGATTAAAAGTAAAACAAAACTTGTACAAACTTTATTGCTAACTACAAGCTTATTTCCACTTTTTATTTTCCATTTTTATATTAAATATGAGCTTCGTAATAATTTCAGTATAATTATAATAGGTTCATTGCTTCCTATATAACATATTATATCTTCTGTTTAATTTTGTGAAATCTATAAAATAAAATGTTTTGATTAATATACATAGACGAGCCTAAATCTTCTATGGAACTGCCTTAATCAATATTAGGAACATCCATCATCATCTATTTAAGTACATCACGTATGGGTATGAGAATTGAAATCATAATATTGCCAGGAATTCCTTTAAAAAGATGACTTTAATATTCACTTCGACTTTTTTCCCTGCATGTTGTAGGATGCGACTAAGGCACCACAAATCAATGATTAGCATTATTCCAAATGACATCAAAACTCCAAAAAATCATGTATAAGATCTAGGAGATATATTTTTTTGGATGATAATGGCAGTGATATTAGTATGGAAGAAATCTTCAAAGCTTTGAAAGCTATGAAAACTGGTAAAGCTGCAGGGTATGATAGGATTTCCGTGGAGATGTTGAGGGCTGGTGGCC
Source organism: Leucoptera coffeella (assembly GCA_030578115.1). Lineage (NCBI taxonomy): Eukaryota > Metazoa > Arthropoda > Insecta > Lepidoptera > Lyonetiidae > Leucoptera > Leucoptera coffeella. The sequence goes on from JAMBLF010000497.1 coordinate 180,365, forward strand.
CGGTGGTTGCCAACCTCTTGTACTTACTTTTTAATGCGTGTTGGCGGTATGGACGTGTGCCTAAAGATTGGTGCAGGGCCATTATCGTTCCTTTGTACAAGGGGAAGGGACCCTTGCAAGATTGTAAGAACTACCGGGGGATTAGCCTTCTGAGCATCGTCGGAAAAATATATGCAAAAGTATTGATTGGAAGAGTTGTTCGTGAGACTGAAACCAAGATATGGGATGAACAGGCAGGTTTTCGGAAGGGAATGGGATGTACAGATCAGGTTTTTTCCTTACGCCAGGTGGCTGAAAAGTTTTTGGCGAAGAACCAAAAGGTTTTCTGTGCTTTTATGGATTTGGAAAAGGCGTATGATCGTGTATCCCGGAACGATTTGTGGAGGGCGCTATCTGCGTTTGGCGTCTTTATATATGGATTCCGGAGCTTGTGTTAGGGTTAATGGGGCCTACTCAGACTGGTTCAGTATCCGAAAGGGTGTGAGGCAGGGCTGTGTAGCTTCGCCGTGGCTGTTCAATCTGTTCATGGATAGTTGCTTGACTGATTTGAAAGAAAGTGACAGAGGATTGCAAATGGGCGAGTTGATCATTAAATGCCTGTTGTACGCTGACGATCAGGTTCTTCTTGCGTCATCGGCGTGTGAGTTGCAGGAGATGGTCACTTGGATGAATGAGTCCCTTAAGAGGAAAGGAATGAAAATTAATGTAAATAAAACGAAAGTAATGGTCATGGGACTTAGCAAGACAGAGTGCAAGATTGACATAGATAATGAAAGAGTCGAACAAGTGAATGATTTTGTATATCTGGGAACACTTTTTACTAGTAACGGAAAATGTGAGGGAGATATTGAACGTAGAGTGTGTGCAGGTAATAAGATTAATGGGGCTATGTATAGTGTTATGGGTAGCCAGTTGATTTCTCAATCGGCACGTATGGCTATTCATAGGGCTGTGCTGGTTCCAACATTGACTTATGGTAGTGAAAGTTGGGTATGGCAAAAGAAGCATGAAAGTAGAATCAATGCCGTCGAAATGTGGTCACTGAGAAGCATGTTAGGAGTAACATTGAATGATAGAATTAAAAATAGTGTGATAAGGGAAGGTTGCGGTTTGAAAGAAGATGTAGTGACTAAGATTGAAAAGAGCATGCTTCGATGGTTTGGACATGTTATGCTGATGAATGATAGCAGATTGACAAAAGGAATATATATGAGTGAAGTGGAAGGGCGGTTACGTAGGGGCCGGCCTAATAAGACATATAACAGTCAGATAGACGCTATATTGAAAAAAGGTGACGTTAGGAGTACCTATAACCGCCGAGAGTGTATGAGAGGATGTATGAATGTCAATGAAGCAAAAGTGGTCTGTCAGGATCGAGAGAAATGGGGATCCGTGATTTCTGCCTACTCCTCTACAGGGAATCAGGCGTGATGTGTATGTATGTATATCTCCAAGGTTCAGTCCACCCCGAAAAGGATTAAAGGAGGTGAATGTATGTATACAAGTATATACGTAAAACAAACGCATTCACGACCATTAACCTTTGCGGGGTAGTCAGAGGTTCAGGTTTCCTTCTAGGCAGGTAGCTAGGTAGTAATTCTATGGACACCTTGAACCCACGTGTTGACCAGATAGTCAGTACTCACTGTGACAGGTGATCAGCCATGTCGCCATTTACAAGCACTAAGTATTACTTGTTCGTCGAACAGATAGGTTTCTTCACGACTTCCCTCACCGTATAATTCGATGCATTTCGTTAATGTGTTTTTATTACGAAAATGTACATAGAAATTCATTAAACTTGCGTAAAACCTTCACAATGTTTAATTGACACTTAAACGCTGACCCAAAAGGCTCAATGGTATGTGCCATATTATGTACTAGTGACCCACTTCGGCTTCGCACAGGTATAAAATATATAGCCTACTCCACTATTTAATGGATGTTATTATACATATAAACCTTCCTCTTGAATCACTTTATCTAATAAAAAAACTGCATCAAAATCCGTTGCGTAGTTTCAAAGATTTAAGCATACCAATGGACAAAGGGACGAAGAAAGCGACTTTGTTTTACACTATGTAGTGATGTATGTTATACGATGTCGACCTACCTCTCTACGACTAGCAAACAGAGTTGAGAGGATCGCCGGCCTTGCTAGGAGCGGGTACAGGTGGGTACCGACGGTGCAGCTTGTCCCTCATGATGACGCTGCCCAACTTGGAGAAGCCATCTTGGTACTCGGAGCGACCGAATGGCATCACTGAGGCAGCCACTGCGTTTGTACTTTCTGGAGCTGTGGACGTACATACATACACAATATATATATGGTACAGTTACTGTATAGTATTATATTATCTGTGGTACAGTGGCCGTATTATATATAATATAGATTGGTGAATCTATAGTATATTATGTACATACAGGTTATAATACATATTCCTGGAGTTTGTATCAGATTATACTGTGTTAATACAAAGGAGATATTAATCGTAAGATTCATGTATGCATGTTAGATATTATCGTGTCTTCTAGATTCTGTCCAACCCGAAGGGATTAAAGTACGGCAATTAAAACAGGAGCGACTCGCAAGATTTTTTGTAATTCAGTAGAATAACTCCACGTCTAAATGAGCATTAAATGACGCGAAAGTATGTGTATGTAGTCCCATTCAAGTCAGGAACTTAAAAAGTATGCGAGCTGCCGTTTTTCCCGGCTAGGGGAAAATTGAATCAAATATTCATGCTAATAAGTGACCATGCAGATGTTTTCATATCTCCAAAGTTCTGCCACCACACATTAAATGACGCCAAAATACGTATATATAGCAACATCATCAACTTACTTCCACCTTTACCACTTCCCCCTTTGTTGACCTTAGGGTCTCTGCCACCCTGTAGTGAGATGGTCCGGATGGTAGCCATCCTGACCTTGGGCCCCACCCTGCAAGGGTCCCCTGGGAGTCTCATTGGCTGAGAGCAAGGCCCTTGACCGCTCACGTCTTGAGCTCGCTGAAGGGCCTCGAACTTTCCACCTGGACCTGTGAAAACAATTAGATATCAGTCCACTGTTACATATAAGACTACTAAAAGGTTCTATAGTATATTCGCATTAAGAAAATAGTGACGTCATCATGTCCTCAGGATTAGACTAATGAGATGTGACAAAGGTTGTCGGCAATTGGTCAATGTGACTTGTTGTCTCTTAACTAACGCCTCATTGGTCAGATTAACCTCTGTATATCATGACGTCACTATTTTCTTAACGCATATAGCCTATAGTGTTGTGTTGTCCGTGGCCAAGGGTACGAAATAAAACACTATCGTTAAATACAAATATTTTTTTCCGGCAATAGTAGGTCCTGGTTTATAAGAAATATAAATAGCTATCGGGAACGATCCTGACAAATCTCCCATCTTCAATCTCCTTTCAATATCACGCTTACATTTTCCATCTCTTGTAAACATACTTCCCAAATACACACACTCTCTTACTTATTCAACTTCCTTAACATCCACTTTAATAGTACGCAATGAACTTTCAATTTAATAATCAGCAACAAAACTTCAAAGCAGAAGAAACGTATTATTCTTATTCACGTTGTTCGTGACCAGATATCAAAATAGCCATAGCATAAAATTAAATCTTAATAACTGAACCGCAAATCATAACCCATTAAATACCAATTCTGTACATGCTTACAAGAAAGGAATCTAGTTACAATCATATCTACATCCTAATTAGCACAAGCAGAAAGTGTTCAGTTTTCCCGCGACCAGGGCCTGTGCAACTGGGTAGAAACGTCGGGCAAAATAAAGGTAATCACATATCTTTATAAATTTATCGTGATTTGACCCGGTCTCACATAATTAATAAAATGATGAAAGTATATGCTCACCTGTCTCGCAATAGTCCACCCTGTAAGTGGTTTTGTTTCGATCTCTGTCTACCCTTTGCTTCATGTCAGACTCGGAGTGGCCCTCCAGGATGTTGAAGAGCATCGGGTATTTTGTCTGGAGCTGAAATCATGGTGCTATGTTTAGCTTTGGTTGTATGAGGGGCATGCCTAACATAACTAACAAAAAGTCGCTTTCTCTGTCCCTATGTCCCTTTGTATGCTTAAATCTTTGAAACTACGCAACGGATTTTGATCCAGATTTTTTTAATAGATAGAGTGATTCAAGAGGAAGGTTTATATGTATAATAACATCCAGTATAATACCATCCATATAATACTACAGCCCGTGCGAAGCCGGAGCGGGTCGCTAGTAAAGTATAAATATAAAGATTCCGAAATGGTGAATAAATGGTTATCGTTCATGTGGATACATATATTCGATACTGCAGAATTGGTGATCCTATAGCCATATTAAACCTATTAATTAACCAGATAGTCAGCATCTAACGGGTCAGGTAGTAACCGTGTCACTATTCGTAAGTAGTGGTAGCACAAACTACCTGATTGTTATTGCAAAAAAAAACACTTCTTTGAGACGTTGTCTGGCATGGATCGCATTTTAAACCTATTGGAAACATCAAGACAAAGGCCTATTGAGCTACTGAGACCAAATTTTCTCTCAAAGTGATATATTTTATGATATGTCTTATGATATGTTTGACAATAGTACGGAAATTACACAAAAACTTAACTAAGTTTAACTAAAGGATGGGAATCGAACCCGGAAACTTCGATTTGCGTAATCTTACCTTTTCCAAGAAGGCATTTGGCTGGTTGTAGTGGGAGCTGTTGGTCGCCGGGGCCGCGCCTACTCTCGCTGGGTATAGCTTCGGATCCAACAGGGGTCCCATCAGCTACAACATACATATAAATAAATAAATATAAAACGCTATGCACAAGATTGTCTCGTGCTAGTCTCAAACGTATAAAGAATGTATGAATGTATGTGAATGGCGGCTGTTCATACAGGCATGTCGTATGAGTCGATTAAGCTAAGGGATGGAATCTATTGGGTGATGGGCTAGCAACCTATTATAAATGTTTCATATGACATCTCCTCCTCTGTGCTAAAAAGTGACCTAGGAGATGCTATTAGTGTCGCCGAGGATTAAAGGGCGTATATGTATGTACTGTTTCATTTATTCGACTTAGTTCAGTTGCTTGGGGCTTGACTCTGTATCAGTGGGTACAGTGTTCAAACCCCACTTTTTGAGCATGTACCAAAGGAAGTGGAGTTTAATGAATTTCTATGTATATTTTCGTAATAAGAATACATTTATGAAATGCATTGAATATTACGGTGACGGAAAACATCGTGAGGAAACATACCTATTCCCCAAACAGGTGATTGTAAATGGCGACATGGCTTTCCACCTGTCATAATGAGTACTGACTATCTGGTCAACACGTGGAAACATGAGCCTCTGACTACCCCGCAATGGTTAATGGTCGTGATCGCGTTTGGCTTGTGTTTCATATATTATACTACCTCATTCCGGCTCCATCCCCCCTCCCCGCCAGGGGGGAGGTTGGGCGTCTGTCTGCCAGAGTACTGAGGACACTGGCAGTCTGGGGGAAACCTGTGGTCCATGCATGACTGGTAGAAGGCGATCTCGCGGCTCGTTAGCTGGGTGCCTCTGGGAACAAGATACTGAGTGGTTACTAGTCCATTGCTTTACTTGTAGATAGTGACTATTGGAATAGGTTATAGTACAATCAGAGATTTTTTTTTAGTCGCTTGAACTGTGTACATAGAATTTACGATAATTATTTTATGGAGATCTAGATTTCCTGGCCCACAACTTTGTTTATTTATAGCTACGACGAACTCTATTTTTAGAAGATATTGCACTCCTAAATTGTATATGCATACATGTCACGACCGTCTTCCCATAGGGGTAAGCAGAGATCGCAGCTATTAGTAGTCCTACTACTAGTTTAGTTTTGTAATTATTCATACAGATTCACATTGGTTAAAGGAACTTCTTACTACGCACATGTTTATGTTTTGACTATTTATTCATCTTAAGAGATCGTCTTCTATGTAACCGTCCTTCCAACTGACCTACATATAGGTATGTATACCTCCCATAAATCTACCAATTCTTATTATTAGCAAATCTAGTACATACATATATTTACGCCTCTACGTCCCCAAGGGGATAGGTAGAGAATATCGATAGACACTTGGGACAATCCTGACAAATCTCCCTTGCTTCACTCACACCCATTAACCTTCTGTTACATGCTCTTCTGTTCTTCACTCACTCACTTCACTCATTCAGAAGAATGTATTATTACTAATTATTTTTTTTTATTTTTTTATTATTATTACTAATTTAAGCCCTACCATTACAGGATAACCCTAATGCGGTAGAGTAACACGATTTTTACAAAAATAAACGTATAACAAAAATATAACATTACTATCAAATATAAACTTAACCTATAACATAAAATATATAAACCCAAACGTGTGAATTCTCCCAGATCACAACTGAATAGGTCCAGCTCTTCGGCTATCATGTTGAGATGTATGAGATGTAGTACTATATACCAAATACACATACCCAGTTGGATCTACACCTTGAGTTTTTTTCGATTCTCCTGATCCTGGATCAGAGGAGGGCCACAGATAGTCTTTTCTGTAGGTGGTCAAGTAATGGTCCATTGTGGAATATTACGGGAATTTTGATATAAGCCAAAAATCATTAATATTCAACTAGAATTTCAATACTTTTATTATATTTTTTTTACTTTTTATTATTTTTATGGTGTCCAATTCATTTTTGGGTTTTAATTATTGTTATATTGTAGGTTTTGTTAAAAGTAATACTAAATATAGTTCATCATAGTTTGTTTAGTGGACATTTTGTATTTGTGTTGTGTTCGTGACAGTTATGTGTCAAATTGATGTACTTTTTTAAGATAATGGACGCGAAAGGCGATAGAAACTGGTTTTATTCCAAAAAGTTTTACTTAACTTTACAAACGTTGCTATATAAGATATGTATAATTAGATTCAGCCCTCGTTTTTCAATATGAGAGTAAAGACTATTAAATATTTATATGCTTTATTCTTAGTATCCTCAAGTTTGAGCATGTTATTATATAACATTATAAGTTTCACATATTGACGTGAGGTAGATAGAAGCCGTTTTAGTGTCCGCAACTCGACGACTAGCGCCTATTTTGCGTTGACGTGAGGTATTGTGTGTCTGAGATAAAAAGGCGGTATAGTTCCTCGGAATAGTCGCCGCCTCTGTACGGTGACCTACGTCTGAGTGACTGTTGGGCGAAATTTAAGATTCAATGTTTATGTGGCTATTAAAATGAACCTGCAAACATGCTGAGTTAAGGTATGAAATAAAATCAAATCAATTTGCTTTAAATTTTATTTAAACATGTAGAGTTGAATAAATATTATAAACATTAAAATTTTATTAATTTTACAAATAATGACAGTGACTTTATGAATTTCAAACGTATTGATCCTTTTAATTCGTGATTCTTTTTATGAATGGAGCATAAACTAATGTAATAGACATTGGAAAAAAAAAGTATTTAATAATTTTAATTTGTTTAGCCTAAGAACTATATAAACGAAATGACTATTATTATACATCATCAATAAACTATTATACCCTAATAAACTATCGTAGGTACTTCTCATTTTAATCGTATATATTCTATTCGTGTTGAAAAAACAGTGACCTCTTCATGTTACCACAAATCTTGACTAATGAAACATTATATAATGAGAAAACAAATAAGACTAATTGCAAAAGCCTTCTCACGTCAAGAATCGTGGTGACATGATGTATCAAACAGTCATTTTCTAAATCATGACCACTAACAGGGTACCTACCCATGATCTCCACAATTGTTTAGAAGTAATTGTATGGCTACTTAGACCCCAAGTGTTAACCAGATAGTCAGTTCTCAATTTGAGAGGTGGTGAATCGCGTCGCAATTTACATGAATTGATCATTTCTCAACAACATTTTTCCTCACCTTAGCATTGCGCAAACGTATTTTTAATGCAAGAATCAGTTTTTTTTCTATTAATTGATGATGCTCCGGGGTTAAAACCACTGATATAGACTCAAGCCTCTAACGGCTAAGCTACAGCGAATTCGTGATAACGAACGTATGTAACTGTTTTTTAATGGCGAATAGAATATAGTACATGTTTCTTTTATGTCCTAACTAGACCTAACTGACCCTATAAGTGTAGTTATGAGGCTCCGCCCATCTGCCATATTTAGGTTCTTCCCTTGGAGGTCCGTAAGGGTTGTTATCAAGGACCACCTGTCCCAGGAGACTGTGGTCTATCTGGTACACCGTCTCGCCAGTCCTCGTGCGAAGTATGTCGTTCAGTTCCTCTGGAATAGAAGCGAAACGGTTACTTGGCTTATCAAATACTTTTTTAAAGATCAAATGTGTATTATGATGAAAGACTACACGTCCATAACTTCAAAATTTTAAACATTCACATTATTTGGCTTTACCTTGCATCCTATTACAAGTGACAAATTCATATATCTTTCTAAAACACTGGAACCTTGTCACAGACGTAAAAAGAATGCTATTTATCATTATCCTGACTTGCCTTAGGATCCGACAATGAACCCAAGCCTTAATTTAGTACAAACTGTCACCAATGTCCCATATTAATGTTATCACAAATCCAATATGAATGCTATAAGTGACCAAAAGATATAATATCTCCGAGGTTCTGTAAACGAAAGCAATAAATTGACGTATCTGAATGTTTATGTAACAACGAAATACCTTCATCAACTATACAGCTTACAAGTCTATATAAAATCTACGTAATACATTCATCGCCTCTACAAAATAAAGCACCAGATTCCCACCCACCTTTAACGCTATTATCTTCTTTAGGCTTCATAGAGGCATGGTCTTGGGGCGCATACTTCTCTGGCGGCGGAGGTCGGTACGCGTTCCTGTAGGTAGTCTCAGGGATGTCTACGTCATCAGGCAGATGCAGGGTTTGCAGCGCCCTGGCACGCCGGGCCAGGTTCACTGACATGAATGGTAGGTCTGCAAGGGTGGAAGGAAAATCATGTATATGGGACACAGCTTACAAAAACGTATAAAAAAATCAAAGAGTAATCATCATCATCATCAGCCTGTCTGAATCCACTGTTGGACATAGGCCTTCCCCAAATGACGCCACTTCTCCCTGTCAGTGGCCGTTCGCATCCATTCGATGCCGGCCAACCTGCGCAGGTCGTCTTCCCACCTTGCCGGGGGACGCCCCACACTACGTTTACAAAGAGTAATGAAAAGAGAGAAATGGATTAAATGAATATTGAGGTAAAGTTACCAGTACCTATAACTGACAAGTATATAAGCAATGGTTTGAATGTCAATAAACAGGACGTGGATTGGGAAAATAGGGTTCCGTGATCTCTCCTGTTTTGTCTGTTGGTCTTCTTCGGTCTGGTGTCTGGAATAAAAATCTAAATTATGAAGGAAATATCTAAGAACACTTCTAGACCCTTTATCGGTTCTTATATCAAGTTAAAATAAATCATTCAACCATGACAAAATGATCTATGGATACATATGGACTAAAATGGTTCTGGAGTTTAACTTATGCTGGTTGTCTTAGTGTTCATCACTCCATATCTTACCTCTAGGGCAGTACTGGTACTCATACTCCGTCCTCTTCTGGTCTATGATGTCATCCTGGATGACAGTGGGATCGATGTTGAGGAATTTCTTCGCTTTATTCGGGTGACACTTTTGGTACTGCAAAAGAAAAGAAAGAAAATACATCTTTATGCACTACTCACATAACAATAAAAATGTATGATGTTTTGCCAAGACTCATGATATCACTAAATAGTATAAAACAAAGTCGCTTTCTCTGTCCCTATGTCCCTTTGTAAGCTTAAATCTTTGAAACTACGCAACGGATTTTGATGCGGTTTTTTTAATAGATAGTGATTCAAGAGGAAGGTTTATATGTATAATAACATACATTAAATAGTGCGGTAGGCTATATATTTTATACCCGTGCGAAGCCGGAGCGGGTCACTAGTATATGTATATATATGACTGAAAGTAGGACATGAGACGTGACCATTAAGGACCATAAACCATCTCCACAATTGCGGTGGTAATAAAAGCAGTCTCCACCTTTACAAAACAGTTATGTACGTACACACATACACATCTCGCCCGATTCCCTGTAGAGGTGTAGTCAGAGATCACGGATCCCATCTGTCGCGATTCTGACAAACCACTTTCGCTTCAATGACACTCAAACACACTCGGCAGTTATAGGTTATGTATGTATGTATGTTTTACATACCTTTTCAATCATATCCTTGTAGTATATCTTCTGCAAAGGGCAGAGGAAGTCGGGGCTCTCGTAGGGCTGTGGAACGGTGTTCAGCGGGTCTCTGCCTAACCCCACCAGCAAACAGTTGTCATCTTTGACCTTGGCACGCGGGGGAACGCTGTAAAGGATTACATAGAACTTTAACTTCTTTTTTAATACTAATATAGTTGTATCAGAGGTATTGTAAATAACATAGCAGAGATATGCTAAACAAATACTAATTGCATTGAATTCTTATGTATGGATATCAATGAAGCAAAGTATACGTCTAAGTATGGACACGAGGTGATCCGTAGTAACTATAGCATGGCCAGTGGTCAGTATACGTAGTCGGGTGTATATAGCGTGAAGAATAGAAAAACATGTATGAGAAGGTTAATAAGTGAACTAAGAGAGAAGAGTTCAAGATGGGTCAATTATAATACCTGTTGAGCAATTTCTATATATTATGCATTCACGTAAGTACTTTAATCCCTTTCGGGGTGGACACAACCTTGGATATATAATAACTCCTGTGTCGCTTTTTAGGATGAGTAATAATCAATTTGTAAAGGCGTAAATATACTCGTAGATATGTATGTATGTACTTTTTGGGCGTGAAGCTCATTTAATTTTCTCATGTATTTTTTCTATTGAATATTTGTACATATTCTCATAACTTACCGATTTATTTCCTTTCTTGTGTAATCAACCATGTTGGTTGTTTTAAATTCCATCTCCCCGTCGAACACCGACATTTTGATGATATTTTATGCGCAATACAGATAATGTAAAATTTAATATCAATGTAAATGAACGTAGGAAAATTCTAAATAATAAGATGTTATGTAGAGTACCCGCCACATAAGGTGGCAGTTGGAGGCGTCGCCACAGTCGCGTAATCCAGTGTTGCCAGTAAACACGCCAAAACTAGCACTCACTGTGCCATACGGCTCGATACATTATATTGAGGTTTCATTTGTAACGATCTTTGGTTGCAGAGCTATAAACTCAAATAAAACAAATTAATATACCAAAGTCAAAAGTCAAAATATTTTTATTCAAAATAGGCCCTATCATAAGCTCTCTTTGAAAGTTATTTTATGATCTAAGTACAAATTAAAAAAACTATATATTGACAAAAGGAATATATATGAGTGAAGTGGAAGGGCGGTTACGTAGGGGCCGGCCTAATAAGACATATATGTAACAGTCAGATAGACGCTATATTGAAAAAAGGTGACGTTAGGAGTACCTATAACCGCCGAGAGTGTATTAGAGAATGTATGAATGTCAATGAAGCGAAAGTGGTCTGTCAGGATCGGGACAAATGGGGATCCGTGATCTCTGCCTACCCCTCTACAGGGAATCAGGCGTGATGTGTATGTATGTATGTAAAAAAACTATTTCAAACATGGCACTGAGCATTGTCTTTACATATTTTTACCGAGGTTAGTTCACCAACCATTTCGGCTGCTCAAGATGCCACGTCATGAAGACCACGACCGCTCTGATAAGAGCGTAACGATTGAGAAGAAGAAGTTCAGCGGAGACCCTTGGAGAAGAACTAACAAGAAACTCCAGAAATCAATTTATTATAATCACCCTTAACAAACATAAAAATTACAAAGAGTGGGCAAAAAACACAACGCTGGTAATACTAAATTTACCTTTCATACAAAATAACACGCAATGGCGGAAACGTCAAATTTAGTTCCAAGTTTGGCTACTGCCACCTTATGTGGCGGGTACTCTAGTGTTGTTGTAATGACATTATGACATATTAAATGACATTTTCTTTTCGTAAATTAGCAGCAAGCAAAAGAATAAAGCTATTCAGCCTATATTTGCACTTCGTGCTAATTTTAGTCCCGAGCTAACTGGGACATGAAAAGAACGCTACAATGTAATTAGCTACCGTTTTCCCAGCATGTCGTAGGATGTGACTAACAGCCGATTTCTCGTACGCCAATCAAATCTGACCAGAGATTAACTAATAGTTAACAAGAGAATGATTAGAGATCCCGCCACATAAGGTGGCAGTTGGAGGCGTCGCCACAGTCGCGTAATTCAGTGTTACCAGTAAACACGCCAAAACTAGCACTCACTGTGCCATACGGCTCGATACATTATAGGTTTCATTTGTAACGGTCTTTGGTTGCAGAGCTATAAACTCAAATAAAACAAATTAATATATCAAAGTCAAAATATGTTTATTAAACTATTTCAAACATGATTAATAATTAACGGGACTTATCCTTCTTATTATATATTACATATATTATGTGTTCCTTCACTCTGTCCGCAATAGACCGTTTAGTGTGTTCGACGTAGGATTTCCCACAGCTGCAATCAATCTTATACACACCCTTATATCTTATATCATGAGTATAAATCGCGAATCTCTTAAAACTATTTTTTCAAACATGGCACTGAGCATTGTCTTTACATATTTTTTAGCGAGGTTAGATCAGCGGAGACCCTAGCTTGGAGAAGAACTAACAAGAAACTCCGGAAATCAATTTATTATAATCACCCTTAACAAACATAAAAATTACAAAGAGTGGGCAAAAAACACAACGCTGGTAATACTAAATTTACCTTTCATACAAAATAACACGCAATGGTGGTAACGTCAAATTTAGTTCCAAGTTTGGCTACTGCCACCTTATGTGGCGGGATCTCTAATCAAACGTGCCTCAATATTAGTTCAATAGAGATCCCGCCACATAAATTGGCAGTAGCCAAACTTGGAACTAAATTTGACGTTTCTGCCATTGCGTGTTATTTTGTATGAAAGGTAAATTTAGTATTACCAGCGTTGTGTTTTTTGCCCACTCTTTGTAATTTTTATGTTTGTTAAGGGTGATTATAATAAATTGATTGATTGATGGAGTTTCTTGTTAGTTCTTCTCCAAGCTAGGGTCTCCGCTGATCTAACCTCGGTAAAAAATATGTAAAGACAATGCTCAGTGCCATGTTTGAAATAGATTTTTAATTTATACTTAGATCATAAGATAACTTTCAAAGAGAGCTTGTGATATTTATAATTTTGAATATATTATGGCAGGTGGATGGAGAATCTGAGATGCAAGAGTGACTAAGAAGCAAAAATCTTTATTTTGAGGATAGCTGGACAAAGCCACTTTTTACCGTTTACCACGTTAGGCGATAGGGATCATAATTATTGTTAAGGAAAAACTGGCACACTGCTCACTTTCTTAGTAATCTTTATGTTTGTTAATTATAAAAATAATAATCTTTATTGTTGTTATACTTAGATCATAAAATAACATTCAAAGAGAGCTTGTGATAGGGCCTATCTTAAATAAACATATTTTGACTTTGATATATTAATTTGTTTTATTTGAGTTTATAGCTCTGCAACCAAAGACCGTTACAAATGAAACCTATAATGTATCGAGCCGTATGGCACAGTGAGTGCTAGTTTTGGCGTGTTTACTGGTAACACTGAATTACGCGACTGTGGCGACGCCCCCAACTGCCAATTTATATGGCGGGATCTCTAGCCTTCATTTTGGTACTCTACTATTGTTTTGACAGCTTTTTTTGTCTATGGTCAATATCTAGTGTACACTCACACACTCAGTTAGTAGTTTTAGAGTACCCGCCACATAAGGTGGCAGTAGCCAAACTTGGAACTAAATTTGACGTTTCCGCCATTGCGTGTTATTTTGTATGAAAGGTAAATTTAGTATTACCAGCGTTGTGTTTTTTGCCCACTCTTTGTAATTTTTATGTTTGTTAAGGGTGATTATAATAAATTGATTTCTGGAGTTTCTTGTTAGTTCTTCTCCAAGGGTCTCCGCTGAACTTCTTCTTCTCAATCGTTACGCTCTTATCAGAGCGGTCGTGGTCTTCATGACGTGGCATCTTGAGCAGCCGAAATGGTTGGTGAACTAACCTCGGTAAAAATATGTAAAGACAATGCTCAGTGCCATGTTTGAAATAGTTTTTTTACATACATACATACACATCACGCCTGATTCCCTGTAGAGGGGTAGGCAGAGATCACGGATCCCCATTTGTCCCGATCCTGACAGACCACTTTCGCTTCATTGACATTCATACATTCTCTAATACACTCTCGGCGGTTATAGGTACTCCTAACGTCACCTTTTTTCAATATAGCGTCTATCTGACTGTTACATATATGTCTTATTAGGCCGGCCCCTACGTAACCGCCCTTCCACTTCACTCATATAATATATGAGTGAAGTGGAAGGGATATATTAGGAATGAAGATGAGGAAGATGAGGAAGGAATATATTATATTCCTTTTGTCAATATATAGTTTTTTTAATTTGTACTTAGATCATAAAATAACTTTCAAAGAGAGCTTATGATAGGGCCTATTTTGAATAAAAATATTTTGACTTTTGACTTTGGTATATTAATTTGTTTTATTTGAGTTTATAGCTCTGCAACCAAAGATCGTTACAAATGAAACCTCAATATAATGTATCGAGCCGTATGGCACAGTGAGTGCTAGTTTTGGCGTGTTTACTGGCAACACTGGATTACGCGACTGTGGCGACGCCTCCATCTGCCATAATATATTCAAAATTATAAATATCACAAGCTCTCTTTGAAAGTTATCTTATGATCTAAGTATAAATTAAAAAAACTATTTCAAACATGGCACTGAGCATTGTCTTTACATATTTTTACCGAGGTTAGTTCACCAACCATTTCGGCTGCTCAAGATGCCACGTCATGAAGACCACGACCGCTCTGATAAGAGCGTAACGATTGAGAAGAAGAAGTTCAGCGGAGACCCTTGGAGAAGAACTAACAAGAAACTCCAGAAATCAATTTATTATAATCACCCTTAACAAACATAAAAATTACAAAGAGTGGGCAAAAAACACAACGCTGGTAATACTAAATTTACCTTTCATACAAAATAACACGCAATGGCGGAAACGTCAAATTTAGTTCCAAGTTTGGTTTGGTTTGGTTTAGTTCCAAGTTTGTTCCAAAAACAATAAAGATTATTATTTTTATAATTAACAATAATAATCTTTATTGTTGTTATACTTAGATCATAAGATAACATTCAAAGAGAGCTTATGATAGGGTCTATTTTAAATAAACATATTTTGACTTTGATATATTAATTTGTTTTATTTGAGTTTATAGCTCTGCAACCAAAGACCGTTACAAATGAAACCTATAATGTATCGAGCCGTATGGCACAGTGAGTGCTAGTTTTGGCGTGTTTACTGGTAACACTGAATTACGCGACTGTGGCGACGCCCCCAACTGCCAATTTATATGGCGGGATCTCTATTTAAAACTTTTCCTAGCTAATTTTTTTCGTAAATAGCATAACCTACAAAAAGTACAAACGAAGAGACCGTATGGCAGACTTTGACGTTTTAATGACAGCTCAAAAATCACAACGCAAATCAAACTACAATCACGTAACAAGGCGTCCAAAATGCTTCGAGAAACCCGCGAATTGTCAACAATCTGTTGACAACTGACAAATTGTCAGCTAACAAATGATTTGATTGGCGTACGAGAAACCGGCTGTAAGGGAGTTAGGATAAATGGAATCTATTGGACAATGTCAAGCAACCTATTACCATTGTTTCATATGACATGTGAACCCCAATATTAATTCTAAAAAGTGACCGAGAAGATGTTGTCACGTTTCCAAGGTTCTGTCCACCCAAAAAGGGATTAAATGTCGTATAGGCATGTTATACTTGGTGGAAGAAAACAAAAGTCAGATCTCTAATAGTACCGTAAGATAATCGGTCGTGAAGCAGAAGAGAAAACTACATTTTGAATGTGAAAAACATTTATTTTTGCTTATACACATTTAAACTAATAACATTATAACAAAACGACACAAACACTAGAATAATGACTTGTCAATACAAACGCAATTCACAATAATTTTAATATTTATTGCTTTGGTGGTTTGGACATGTTATGCAGATGAATGATAGTAGATTGACAAAGGTTTATATGTGGGTGAGGTGGAAGGGCGGTTATTTAAAGTCATTTTAGTAAGACAAATGATTCACAAATAGTGATATAATAAAAATGGTGACATTAAAAGTATGTGTTAAAAAAATTATAACCGAAAACTTTAATTATTTTAATACAATGTATTTTCTAGGCCATTTTTCCTTAATTTATTTGGCAGATTTTTCGTACTATATCGGTATTATGACAAATATTTTTATTTTAATAATGTATGAACACATTTTAAGGACATAATAAGAAACTAAATTTACACTTATAGTAAAAGTATAAAATAACTAAAGAAATATCAACTTTAGACCAAATTTAATCTTCGTTGATACAATTTACTTCTAATAACAAATGATATGAATTTTTTATCACTATCTACTGGTTTCATAATAGAAAAATACTATACACTTATATTATCATACATCGCATTTCCACATACTTTTGCATATCTGCTAATTACCTCCTATTTTAGTCCCTGACTAAAACGACATAATTAGCCTTCGGAATTTCGGATGGGCACTTAAGCCTCTGACTACCCCGCCAAAGTAAAAAGGGGAGTACACAAGTCGTGAAGCGTATGTTATGTAAAACGGAGAACATTTCATAATACGAATGTAGCTATATTATATGGGGATATAAAATCTTTATTAAGAGACGATCTCATTCTATCATTTTCGTTTAGTATTTAGTTCGAGACTGTTTCCGAGATAAATTTAACATAATTACATTTTGTATCAAAACATCTATGACATAAAGGAATATTAATTCTTCTGAAACAATTAAATTACATTGTTCCTTACATTGCAGATTTTTCACACAAAAACAATAACTAAAATTAAATCAACTAGTAGTTTATAAGCTTAATATAATTACTATTTACCACTGGGTTAAAAGTCAAAAGCATAGCTAAAAATGACATTATCTTGACAGGTGAATGACAAAACGAATCCTACGTCAATTCTCCATATAATAACAAAGAAAGTCACATTATAAGATTCTAACATTAATACTTAGTAGTTTAAACAGACTGACTAGTTAATCATTTACATAAAATACACATTCTATAGCAGAAAAGATAGATAACTTATAGGTACATAACTCTAGAATTTTACCGTTTACTATAAATGAAACCTTTGATATATTCTCCGTAACAGTGAAAGACTAAATTAAACCTTATTTCCTCAATAATACAGTCTAATATGAATTCACCCCTACACTTAGTTGCTCTGACCTAAACTTACATAATTATATATCAATACATATTGGCTTTACATAAAGGTAGTCTATACATACAGTCACAATCATTCAGGGTAGATAACTAATATACATTGGACAAGTACCTTACAAACCACATAGTAACTGTGGTAATATTTGCCTGAAACATTGGTGACAGGTTGGTAGCCTCTCACCTAATAAATTCCATTTATTTTTATTCTCTTAATCACATTCAGTACAATATTAATCTGAACAGGAGTTAGTATTGTATATAGGTCTCGGACCCAGGAAATTACTATGTTAATATTATCAATGAACTTAAAAACCTGACCTATGCAATCATCATAAAATAGCATATAATCATAAATACTTGCATCCAACATACAAAAGTTACCTACCCTAACCACTCTCTATAGAAAAGTGCCTAGCGCTAAGTCCAGCCCTAAACTGACAGTCTAGGGCTGTGATCTTCCACCGAGGAAGAGGACCAGCGCTATGGCACCCTGAACGGCACCACCAGGTCTTCATGATGCTCCACCCTGAGCTCGGATACTGCTGCCGCTGCTCGCTTCACTGCGTTTGATATCTGGAATTGAAGTGGATTGTGAGAAAATAGTACAGTGGTGGATTGTATAGTATAATTGGTTTTGGTGAGAGACCAGCCTATTTCTGGAATAAGCAATAGTAAGTATCTGTATACGGCGACATGGTTTGTCATCTATAACGTTGGATATTGATTATGAAGTAAAAAGTAGATTTCAAGTGACCACAGACCATCATGATACTTAGTTGATGGTTAATACTCAACCTCTGACTACCCTGAAATGGTGGTACCGTCGTGAATGCATATGAATTAAAGCTATCATTAAAATAAAATTGGATACAAGGGTAACAATTTGTTAGCAGTATTCCATATTAATTATCAATAGCCACAGTTATTTACTCTACAGTATCCGAGAAGATAGTATGAATGAATCATGATTTAGTGTACGCATGTCAGGTCTATAGTTTAGTTAATTATAACCAGACACCAATATGCCAACATACATACATATATGTACATTCACATCCTTCAGTCCCTTTCTGCGTGGACAGAATATCAGATATTAAATATCCTGGATCACTTTTTAGCATAAATATTGGGGTTGTGCTGTCATATGAAACATTGGTGACAAGTTGCCAGCTCATCGTCCAATTGATCCCATTAATCCCAGGTCACCTCCTACGACATGCTGGGAAGAACGGCAACTATTTAGCATTCTTTTTACATTGCATACTAGCACGGGACACCTATAAAAAACATCTATGCTTACCAAATCTCTATCTGAATCCAAAAACCCTGGTTTACTTAGTATCTCATTACGTTCTGTCGTTGGTACATCCTTCAGTAGCTTATTTTGAGGTTTCACAGCTGGCACTAGGTTAGCTGAGGCCAGTCTGGACGAATAGGCCCAGGTCCTTTCGCTGTACACATCTGCGTCTAGGGCATAGGGGCCTAGCGCTCCTACGTCTATTACATTGCTGAAATAAGGAAAATATTGATGTAAAATTAATTAGTGAAATAAACAATAAAAAAAAGTTGAAAGTTGAATAAGATAAAATAGTTTTTTGAATCATTAAAAATGTCCAATGATAGTGTGGGACAAAAAAACAGTAACTAGCTGCCACCTCGTAAGGGGCGACTAAGGGGCTAGGGATATATGAAATCTATGGCAAGGGCTAACAACTAGTCACCAATTTTCCATACAACACCACAACTCCTATACCAGATATGAGTATATTTGGATGAATGTGAATCATTATTTGTATTTAGTTTGAAACATAAGGAGATATTATCTGTAATGCTTCATCCTACCATAAAGCAACTTGAAAAATATGTATGTATATCATTATTGATCAAAAATGTAAAAAAATTAAAAACACCTAAATCACCTAAAACTACTTTGAAAAAATACTAGTACTAGTCATAATGCCCATCATACCAGGGAGAAAGCAGCTGGTACCATCATTTGTAGTCCCAAACAGCTCGGGAAAACTGTTACAATGACACCACTATCAAGTGACAAACAATAGGAACAAGCTCGCACCCACTGATAGCGGCTGTGATAATGACCTATGTTTTTTGTTTCTGGGTTTCGCAGTCTCCTGATAAGAGCACTATTTTATACATGTTATTACTGTTTACACACAATTGTGGCGTGTTGTATTTTGTTAATTTTATATTGATTGGAAACAGAGGATGAGCCTTTGTTATATTAGGTCTATTGTCAGAATATAAGGAATATCAGAAATGTTGATCTCCTTAGTGAGCTAATATTCTTATTAGCTTACACTTGAATTTCAAAGAATTATGATTTAAAAAGAATATAATTGACCAATGGACTAATTATAAAATTCTATTCAACTTGTATTGCAAAACCCATAAATTATATACCAAACCAAAGCATGCACTTACTGAACTTAATGGTTAATAAATAAGGCGATAATAAAACTACTTTACTCATTTAGAATTAGTCACACAAACTTCAGATTACTCTACACAGTCATGTGCACATAAAACAGTGTAACAGTGTAGAAATAAATGTCATTTTATTTTATATCTTACTTAGCAGTTTCATGTAGTATCCTATTTAGGGCGGTTTGTTCATCTGGCTTCTTCGGTGGTGTGGTCGCTGACACTGCAGAGACCGGATTGTCATGGTGCTGCTCCGGAACCTCTGACAGGAGAGGGGTTCTCTCATTTGTACCCGGCTCCTGGAAATAAAGAAAAAACATGTTTTAAATTTTTAAATTAACGTAAAAGCGCCGTATACCAACCGACCTCCTGTATCCGACCATTTTGGTTTTTTCCCTCCTAAACTTATAAATTTCACGTTAAAGTTATGAATTTGCGCTCAATTAGTTCATAAATTTATATTACATTATAAATTTGGTTTAGATACGTTAACAGCAAATATCTCATTTGACCGAAATCGTCGCAAGGGAATTTTTTTTGACAAATCGGATCCGAAAAAAACATAAATCGGCGTAAACGAAGATCTGGATTATTTTGAAGAAAACTTTGCTTAATTCGTAGTATTTTTGCATCATATCATTTATTGGTTTGTTGAGCACCGTCGACATCAATCAGCAAGTAATATTTGCGTATTTTATTCAAAATATCAAGCAAATAATAATGGTCGGTATCTGGTCCTCTATAAAATGAGTACGTTCCGAATACCGACCACTCTGGTCGGATACAGGATTTTCGTACTTTGGGAATAAAGCTATTTTTCATTTGTTTGATGAGCTTTGAGATTATTTCATGTTAACTTTCTTACTCTTAAGACTATTCTTATTTTAAAGACCTGTATCCGACCAATACTAACTATTATAGTTTTTTTGTAAAAAGTGTCTAAACTTTGACTTTTAATTCTCAATACGTATCATTACGTCACATTGAATGTTTTGAATGCTTACGATTTAGTCATTTTAAACAGATATAATTACATTTTTGCTATTTTGTTATATTAGTCAAGTGTCAATAATGTAAAAAAGTACTAAAAATATGTAGATATGTTAAAATTTAAAATTTTATTACGAAATAATATGATTGGTCGGAATCGGGACACGATTTAATCACCATGTACCGGTATCCGTCCAACGTCCAACCTTTGGTTTCTTAGTACATGGATCAGTCTGCATGTGTTAGTTTCAGGTGTTTAGTGCATACATCTATTATATATTACATATATGAACCCCTGTACTACCCTAACGGTATAGGGATATGCTATTGTTCGCCACCTTGAACGATCCTCATAAAGATCTCGTGTGTCCTCTGTTCCTTTCCCTATGTAAACCCACTTTGAGAAGATCATATTTAGATCAGCGTAACTTCTACGTGGCCTGCCTCATCCAGCGCTACCAATCTAAGTTTTGTAAATATTTTCGTAGCCTATCTTTCATGTATCCTCTCCATTTGCCTAAACAACCTTAACATTCTTTTTGATATTTTCACCATCTTCTTTAATACGGCATCATTCACGCCTTCATTTATTGCCTTACCCTATCACATAATCTTCTATTATGTACATATTTTGGTAGGAACCTGATCTGTATTGCATTATGCTACCGTGATACTTTTTTCCAAACCCAACATTCAGTACCATATATAAAAGTAGGAACCAGAACGGCGTTTTTGAATCCACTCTCAACCAGCGACCAGTCATCAAACTATCTTAACCCCGTTTGTCATATTTCCCTATTTCAGTCTCTTCCCCGCTCTATATGACCTTCACCATATCTAGTCAACATACTTGCCAAATATACCAGATTCTCACTTTTTACTTGTTCCACTTCCTGATCGTTCACTTCTTATAGAGATTCTGACATACTATCCTGTCTTTCTAAAGCATTCATGATAATCAAAATACGCTTTGCTAATGGGATGAGCAGAGACTATCGATCGTCACCTTGAACGATCCTGACAATCTCTCTGGCTTCGTTTACGCCCATTCACCGTCTCATACCAGCTCTTTTGTTGCCTTGAAAGCGAACAAGGGCAATACGGTATAAGTTTAGGTATGGAGTGACTGTTCGGTTTCGCAGAAGAGAAGGTGACAAAGATGAGGCCCTTCAGCTCTCACAAGAGTGTTATTTGTCAGCCACCTGGATGATTCAAAAAGAGTTCCACAATTGCTTACGCCATGCAACGCTTTAGTTTCAATTCCACTCCATGACCATCATAAAAAGCTGGTTTTTAGGTCTACGGCAATGAATGTTCTTCTCGACCCTACATATCAAGTCAATTCATAATGAGAGAGGGACTACGCCACTTTGGTACTGACGCTGGTCTATGTGTTAAGGCCGCGACAAATAAATTTTACCTACGAAATATTCGCAGCATGATTTGCTTTGTCAACAACAATAAAATATCGAAAAAATTTTAAGAAATTTACAAGCAGGTAGCATACTTATTACGGGTTTATATTAAAGGCTTGATTTCTTTCGTTTTGTGAGCATAGAAGGTATTTTAGCTGGCGAGATACGGCTGGTCGGAATCAGGCACCTCAGTGGTCGGAATCAGGAACGTCAGGCGTCAGCCGGTCGGTAAACAGAGCTCTCGGTATTAATCAAGTTTTTTGAGTTAGATACCAGATTTAGGTAAGAAAAAGGCAAATTTGATATTTTTCTTTGTGATTTTATGAAAGTAAATATCGTAATCTTTTTAAAGAACGTTTTATATTATTATACTTTAAACATTTTCTTTATCTTTTTTGTGATTTACGTAGTCAATTCTATCAGTGGTCGGTATACGGCGCTTTTGCGTTATAACAAATCAATTCATACCTTTTTATGTACATACATATATACATCCCGCAATGTCCCTATTGGGGTTGGCAGAGACTATCGATCACTACTTAACAAATCTCTCTTTTTTAATACTAAGAAGAAAACTGTTAAGGAACAAAGATGTAGTATTTAGGACTATTGGCGTTAACACTTAAGAACTGAAAACATCTAGCTTTAGTTATATCTTATGACATGCTAGGAAAATGGATCCGGTTACAAACAATAATTGTCAGAACAGAACAACTACACAAACAATATTTTTAAGTGTGCTATTCAAAAAACAAACTTTAGCAATACCTGTATAGTATTATATTATCTGTGGCAATACATATAAAATTGTACAAACATACTTATAAAGTTATTATGAAGCTGAGGTAAAAAGCAAGATATAAGGTTATGCTAAATAAAAGAATGTGGTTAAAACCAATTGAAGCATAAAAATAGACATTTTTGAAATTATATAAAATAAAAAGTTATAACCGCATTCTTACTGATGTTGTAAGAGTGGCTTATTTTCTTTGTGTTTTACAATGAAAGTTATTTTCAGATTTGTAAGAGCCAATGACACTAAACCTTCAGCATATTTCTAAAACCAATATAATTATAAATACTAAAGATAGAATAACTAGTATAACCTAATTTATATTTATTTGGTAGTTTGAATTGAATGAAACAATTTTTTATTTAAACAAATTGTGATCACTACTTGTCCCAAACAAAAACCTTATTGTAAAATAATAGAAATTATTTAAATAAAAATATGACTGAAATATAATTAGGTACTCACCACACCAAAACAGTGACCCAATATGTCAAACATTTTACAGAGAAAACAACTGCAACTCCAATAAAGCAACAAAACAATGCAACTGAATCATAACAAAAGGAAGCGTTGGGTTACATCATGAGCAATAAACTTCATGCCTTTAGGTCTCATTAGTTAGGTACATTATGGCAGTCTGAACATGAGTTGATATTCAATTTTCCCGATTTAAATTACAAAAATGGATGTACACAAGGTTACTGATACAGCTTTCTTTGTAAGATAAATTCACTTGAAACCACTCGGTGAAGAAAGTCAGTAAAAAGCAGCCAGAAATTAATTAATTCAGTACCTGTACATCATCCTCTTTGTTACAAATACTGAAGCAACAACCCATGACTGCGCTCTTCAGCGAGTTGAAGCATGAATGCAGCGTCGAATCGTTTTCGTCAGACTGCATGAATGTTGTTTTTATTATCTTCTCGTGCGTGAGTATAAAAATAGGAAAACTACGTATTTCCTGTTTTTCCACAATTCTCGTTCGCTCACAACAATCAAACAAACTTCAAAATTTGATTGTCTATTGTTTATTTTGTAAGTATTATTTTCAAATATTTTAAGGCTATCCTACATAATACATGTCAGAAATACAGTTAAGTTACCTATACACAATATGATCATCACTTCCATCCACAAACAAAAATGTTGTTTTACGATAAGTCGCTTTTTATTAAGTTTCTAATCGGGTCTTTCCCTATTATCTGACTGTATATTGCATTTTATAGTCATGGATAAGAAATCTGATGCAAAAAAGTGGGATATTAAGTTTATGAAATAAATATTAAGATGTGGCGACGAGTTCTTATGAATTATATTATGGCTCCTATTTTCCTGTTTTCATGGAATAGAAAGAATTGAGTAGAGTACCCGCCACATAAGGTGGCAGTTGGAGGCGTCGCCACAGTCGCGTAATCCAGTGTTGCCAGTAAACACGCCAAAACTAGCACTCACTGTGCCATACGGCTCGATACATTATAGGTTTCATTTGTAACGATCTTTGGTTGCAGAGCTATAAACTCAAATAAAACAAATTAATATACCAAAGTCAAAAGTCAAAATATTTTTATTCAAAATAGGCCCTATCATAAGCTCTCTTTGAAAGTTATTTTATGATCTAAGTACAAATAAAAAAAACTATATATTGACAAAAGGAATATATATGAGTGAAGTGGAAGGGCGGTTACGTAGGGGCCGGCCTAATAAGACATATATGTAACAGTCAGATAGACGCTATATTGAAAAAAGGTGACGTTAGGAGTACCTATAACCGCCGAGAGTGTATTAGAGAATGTATGAATGTCAATGAAGCGAAAGTGGTCTGTCAGGATCGGGACAAATGGGGATCCGTGATCTCTGCCTACCCCTCTACAGGGAATCAGGTGTGATGTGTATGTATGTATGTAAAAAAACTATTTCAAACATGGCACTGAGCATTGTCTTTACATATTTTTACCGAGGTTAGTTCACCAACCATTTCGGCTGCTCAAGATGCCACGTCATGAAGACCACGACCGCTCTGATAAGAGCGTAACGATTGAGAAGAAGAAGTTCAGCGGAGACCCTTGGAGAAGAACTAACAAGAAACTCCAGTAATCAATTTATTATAATCACCCTTAACAAACATAAAAATTACAAAGAGTGGGCAAAAAACACAACGCTGGTAATACTAAATTTACCTTTCATACAAAATAACACGCAATGGCGGAAACGTCAAATTTAGTTCCAAGTTTGGCTACTGCCACCTTATGTGGCGGGTACTCTATGAGCGAATCATGTAGAGATCCCGCCACATAAGGTGGCAGTTGGAGGCGTCGCCACAGTCGCGTAATTCAGTGTTACCAGTAAACACGCCAAAACTAGCACTCACTGTGCCATACGGCTCGATACATTATAGGTTTCATTTGTAACGGTCTTTGGTTGCAGAGCTATAAACTCAAATAAAACAAATTAATATATCAAAGTCAAAATATGTTTATTAAACTATTTCAAACATGATTAATAATTAACGGGACTTATCCTTCTTATTATATATTACATATATTATGTGTTCCTTCACTCTGTCCGCAATAGGCCGTTTAGTGTGTTCGACGTAGGATTTCCCACAGCTGCAATCAATCTTATACACACCCTTATATCTTATATCATGTGTATAAATCGCGAATCTCTTAAAACTATTATTTCAAACACGGCACTGAGCATTGTCTTTACATATTTTTTACCGAGGCTAGATCAGCGGAGACCCTAGCTTGGAGAAGAACTAACAAGAAACTCCGGAAATCAATTTATTATAATCACCCTTAACAAACATAAAAATTACAAAGAGTGGGCAAAAAACACAACGCTGGTAATACTAAATATACCTTTCACACAAAATAACACGCAATGGCGGTAACGTCAAATTTAGTTCCAAGTTTGGCTACTGCCACCTTATGTGGCGGGATCTCTAGAGTACCCGCCACATAAGGTGGCAGTTGGAGGCGTCGCCACAGTCGCGTAATCCAGTGTTGCCAGTAAACACGCCAAAACTAGCACTCACTGTGCCATACGGCTCGTGCACTGTGCATACATTATATTGAGGTTTCATTTGTAACGATCTTTGGTTGCAGAGCTATAAACTCAAATAAAACAAATTAATATACCAAAGTCAAAAGTCAAAATATTTTTATTCAAAATAGGCCCTATCATAAGCTCTCTTTGAAAGTTATTTTATGATCTAAGTACAAATTAAAAAAACTATATATTGACAAAAGGAATATATATGAGTGAAGTGGAAGGGCGGTTACGTAGGGGCCGGCCTAATAAGACATATATGTAACAGTCAGATAGACGCTATATTGAAAAAAGGTGACGTTAGGAGTACCTATAACCGCCGAGAGTGTATTAGAGAATGTATGAATGTCAATGAAGCGAAAGTGGTCTGTCAGGATCGGGACAAATGGGGATCCGTGATCTCTGCCTACCCCTCTACAGGGAATCAGGCGTGATGTGTATGTATGTATGTAAAAAAACTATTTCAAACATGGCACTGAGCATTGTCTTTACATATTTTTACCGAGGTTAGTTCACCAACCATTTTGGCTGCTCAAGATGCCACGTCATGAAGACCACGACCGCTCTGATAAGAGCGTAACGATTGAGAAGAAGAAGTTCAGCGGAGACCCTTGGAGAAGAACTAACAAGAAACTCCAGAAATCAATTTATTATAATCACCCTTAACAAACATAAAAATTACAAAGAGTGGGCAAAAAACACAACGCTGGTAATACTAAATTTACCTTTCATACAAAATAACACGCAATGGCGGAAACGTCAAATTTAGTTCCAAGTTTGGCTACTGCCACCTTATGTGGCGGGTACTCTAGAGATCCCGCCATATAAATTGGCAGTTGGGGGCGTCGCCGCAGTCGCGTAATTCAGTGTTACCAGTAAACACGCCAAAACTAGCACTCACTGTGCCATACGGCTCGATACATTATAGGTTTCATTTGTGACGGTCTAAAAATATTTTGACTTTTGACTTTGATATATTAATTTGTTTTATTTGAGTTATAGCTCTGCAACCAAAGACCGTTACAAATGAAACCTATAATGTACCGAGCCGGCGAGATGGCACAGTGAGTGCTAGTTTTGGCGTGTTTACTGGCAACAGTGAATTATGCAACTGCGGCAACGCCTCCATCTGCCATAACATATTCAAAATTATAAATATCACAAGCTCTCTTTGAAAGTTATCTTATGATCTAAGTATAAATTAAAAAAACTATTTCAAACATGGCACTGAGCATTGTCTTTACATATTTTTTACCGAGGTTAGATCAGCGGAGTGTGGGGCGCCCCCCGGCAAGGTGGGAAGACGACCTGCGCAGGTTGGCTGGCATCGAATGGATGCGAACGGCCACTGACAGGGAAAAGTGGCGTCATTTGGGGGAGGCCTATGTCCAACAGTGGATTGATACAGGCTGATGATGATGATGATGAGATCAGCGGAGACCCTAGCTTGGAGAAGAACTAACAAGAAACTCCGGAAATCAATTTATTATAATCACCCTTAACAAACATAAAAATTACAAAGAGTGGGCAAAAAACACAACGCTGGTAATACTAAATTTACCTTTCATACAAAATAACACGCAATTGCGGAAACGTCAAATTTAGTTCCAATTTTGGCTACTGCCAGCTTATGTGGCGGGATCTCTAATGCTTCAGACATCCACTGAAGTTACCCGGACCAACCAGTTCTCTTAAATAGTTTCTAAAGAACTATAAATTTATCAATAGTTTCATTTAAAAAGAAGATACTACAGCTTGGCAAAAAAGAGTAGAAAATAATGGGGGCGCCACTAAGTTTTTTCATAGCAACCCTTAAAGTGGACAACCTAGTCTTGGTACTTAGTATATAGAGATCGCGCCACATAATTTGGCAGTTGGAGGCGTCGCCACAGTCGCGTAATCCAGTGTTACCAGTAAACACGCCAAAACTAGCACTCACTGTGCCATCTCGCCGGCTCGGTACATTATAGGTTTCATTTGTAACGGTCTTTGGTTGCAGAGCTATAAATTCAAATAAAACAAATTAATATATCAAAGTCAAAATATGTTTATTAAACTATTTCAAACATGATTAATAATTAACGGGACTTATCCTTCTTATTATATATTACATATATTATGTATATACTCTGTCCGCAATAGACCATTTAGTCTGTCCGACGTAGGATTTCCCACAGCTGCAATCAATCTTATACACACCCTTATATCTTATATCATGTGTATAAATCGCGAATCTCTTAAAACTATTATTTCAAACATGGCACTGAGCACTGTCTTTACATATTTTTACCGAGGTTAGATCAGCGGAGACCCTAGCTTGAGAGAGAAGAACTAACAAGAAACTCCGGAAATCAATTTATTATAATCACCCTTAACAATCATAAAAATTACAAAGAGTGAGCAAAAAACACAACGCTGGTAATACTAAATTTACCTTTCATACAAAATAACACGCAATGGCGGACACGCCAAATTTAGTTCCAAGATTGCCTACTGCCAATTTATGTGGCGCGATCTCTAGAAGTATTATTTGTGTAACATTATGGGCATTTGCTAATCCGACATGCACTTGACTATTGTTTCATATTAGCCATTGTTAATCTTCAGGCTTTGATTAATATATGTACCAAATTTCAAAAAAAATATCCATATTTTATTCAAATAAATTTTCTTCCAAAAATTCTACCGCCTCCACGTCCATATCAAACCTAGACACTGACCTCTAACTAACAGATATTGTAGTGGGATCTGGGGGAATATTGTTCAATGTATACTAAAAATACTAAAATAATTAAAAATACTCAAAAGTATCAACTTCATTAATGCGCGCCACAGTACTGAACAAAGATGTAAACATAACCCTCGTGTTCGAAGTTTATTGTATAATATTACACTTATCTCGTATGCAAGCAATTCACAATGGTTTATAGTTTGTCAAGTAATGCATTTACCAACTATATACAACAAAATAAACGTTCAGATACCGGTCATTTTAGCAGTTCTTTGATAAACATCGTCCACATCCGAAAGAATAGATTTGTATTTACATCTAGATTACTTTATACGATTAAAATAGTGCAAAGCATACTTTATTTTTTTATTTTATTAATAGACCATGAACGACACGTTCCAAATACAAAATAAATAAATAAATGGTTTTGTTTATCTTCATACTGTACCTGAAATTATTTCTTCGTGATTTATGATAAATATTACTTTAATGATACATAATGTTACGTTATCGTGGCAAGAAAAATGTGATGGAAAAAGTGAAAGAATTGGACGCTTTTCCTAAAGTACCAGAGGAATATGTAGATCCGACACCGGTTGGTGGAACATTTTCAATATTTACGTTCATAATAATACTATGGCTAGTGTACAGTGAAGTAAGTTACTATTTAGATAGTAATTTAGTGTATAAGTTCTCACCGGACACCGATTTTGATGAAAAAATTAGAATAAACTTAGACATTACTGTCGCCATGCGTTGCTCTACGATTGGCGCGGATATCTTAGACTCCACGTCACAAAGCGTGTTCGGTTTCGGTGAATTGCAAGAAGAAGATACTTGGTTCGAGCTGACACCGAAGCAACGGGACGCTTTCGAAGCCGTTAAGTACATGAACTCGTATTTACGGGAAGAATACCACTCCTTATGGCAACTTTTATGGAAGAAAGGCCACGGATCTATAGGTACGACGATACCGGCTAGAACAACTAAGCCAAATAGGCCACCTGATGCCTGCAGACTCCATGGAATACTGACATTGAATAAGGTTGCCGGTAACTTCCATATAACCGCTGGAAAAAGCTTACACCTACCTCAAGGGCATATTCATATTAACATGTTTTTCGACCATTTATCTCAAAACTTCAGCCATAGGATAAACCGCCTGAGCTTCGGCAGCCATGCCAATGGTATAATCTACCCATTAGAAGGTGATGAAAAGATCACAACTGAACAGAACATTTTGTATCAATATTTCATTGAAGTGGTACCTACAGATATTGTAACCACATTTGAAACGGTCAAAGCCTATCAGTATTCAGCCAAGGAGCTTGAAAGACCAATAAGTCATTCTAAAGGCTCACACGGCATGCCAGGTATCTATATCAAGTATGACATGGCGGCATTGAAAATTACTGTACATCAGGAGAAAGAAAACTTGATACAGTTCATCCTGAGACTATTCTCCATAATCTGTGGAATTTATTTAATAGGTGGCTTCATGAATATGATAGTTTTGTTTGTGAGGAACAGCTTGTTTAGTCAGCCAAAACAAATAGCTACGCCAGTGATACACAGTCCTGTGACTCCTAATCCTATAATCAATCCATTACTAGCACAAGATCTGACTTTACCTCATTTGCCAGTAGTTCAATAATATATTTTGTTAATGTAGGTTTTATACTATAAAAGTGAACTATTTTTTCATGGAAATTCAATGAATGGTTGATGCTAACATTTCTAGTATTATGTTTATATAATTTGATATGTGATTTAGTTCTAAGTTTTGGTGTATTTTACAATATTGTGGCACATACCTTATACAAGGTAAAATAATAATACAAGGTAATAAGAAAAACACAATAATGCCCTCTATCTGATCCTGACAAACCACTTTCTCTTCATTGATGACACACAAACGGTGGTATGTAGGTACTTCTTACATTACCCCTTCAATATGGTATCTATCTCACTGTCATTTATCTTATTGAGCCAACTCCTATGTAAGGACCCAGACACATCACCCATATATGTTCCTTATGTCAATCTACTAAAATAAGACCACATTTTGCCAAAAAGCCCATAAAGTGAAACAGATGAGAAAGTCAATGCTGTGCAAAGTACTGTTTTATTTGTATAAATATTGAGAATTAATTAAAACATTTAAATGTTTTGCATTTATTACAGTATATAAAATTGTAAATATGAATGTATTACTCAAATTATGATTGCTTATGAAATTAATATATTTCTTACCTTATAAGAGAGGTTTTATTGAATTGTATATCTTACTATGATTTTTATGATTTCTATTTATTAATCAGTAAGATAGAATTTCTTTTACATATTGAATATTTTAACAGATTTCATTATGAAAATGTTTGAATGCATATCAAAATACTGAAATATATTACCATCAATACCAAATTTAAAGCTTTAGCATGGATTGGGACTATTATTTTGGTGTATAATTCAGTGTTTTTGAATTTATGTGTGTACATTTACACATTATTTTACGTTTGCTTAAAGACTAGCCATTTTATAACCTGACTTTAAACCACTCGGTTCTTTATATTGATACCTCAAATGTGATCTTAGTCATGTTCTCTGTCTTTGTAAGTAAGTAAGAAACTGTTTATTCATTTATTATTCACCTACATTCATACATACAGTCACTCCTATACGTCCCTAAGGCAAAGACTATTGATTGCCACCTTCACTCACACCTTTTCATAAATGCTCTTCTGTTCTTCATGTTGCATACATTCGCCTTAAGAAGAATGTTTCCAATTTAATTAATTGTTTGTTATGAATTGTTTATTACTTAATTTAATGAACACAATATGATTCCTAAGAAATATGACTGTTAAAATATGACAAGATTTTATCAATAGAATGTTTTGTCAACTAAAAAAGCTGTTACCAACTGTAGGTAATAGGATGCAACGTTCAGAACAGTCCTATTTCCTATTAGCAACAGGACGTTTTAATAGTTGAGATTTGTGAATATTATACATTTAACAAGAATAGTATTTGTTAATTTTGATTCACAAGATCTCTGTAATGTGATAGAGAGTGGTGTCCATTGTGACAGGAGGTAAAACTCATCCCCAAAGTAATAACATAACTATACACAACCTTTGCCCATTGAATTACAACCACAATTGCAGAGATGTTCACAATAACTTCTGTTTACCCCACAAGGAATTACTTGTGAAAGTGTTCTTGTTAGTTTGTATACTATAATTTACTGATATGCCTGTTAAAGAAGTGTAATATTAAGAAATGAGCTATTTTATGAATAATGCTAAATATACATTCCAGAAATTGGTATAAATGTTTTATTTAATGGAAGTTAGAATTCCTAAATGCATTTCATTATAATTATGTTCAGTCCCTTCATTTTCGGGTCGTAATTAATACATACATAACATACGCTTCACGACTTGTGTATACACACTCCCTTTTTTATTATGGCGGGGTAGTCAGAGGCTTGAGTGCCCATCTCCGAAATTTCGAAGGCATGTTAGGTATGGGTCATTCGAAGCCCGCATATCACTAGATAGACAGCACCCAATGTGATAGGTAGTGAACCGTATCGCCATATATAGGCACTGACTATTACCTATCCTGAGGGATAGGCAGGTTTCCTCACGATGTTTTCCCTTACCGTTAGCGACTGTAAATTATGTATGTAAATGAAAAAAACATATTTAAATTTCATTCATTGGTACATGCCAGAGTCGGGATTCGAACCTAGGACCTTTCTCATACGAAGTCCGATATCTTACCCACTGGGCTACAGCCACTAATTTATACAAACCCTTTCGTGGTGGACAATCAACAAAGAAAAACTACTTGGCTACATTTAACATTAATATTGGTGCCGTGAGGACATGGAATATAGGTGGCTGGTTGCTAGGCCATTGTAATAGTTACATTCTACGACATGTCCAGAAGAAGAACAACTAATTATTATCTATTTATGGTCTACATTAGTGCAACTCCATGTAATTAGGGGTAAAACCTAGTTCAGTCAACACTACCTAACTATCAAGGCAGATGATTTTATTCGTTTTATTTACACGCATTCCTCGTAGACTATTCAGTTGTTCGAGGAATTGGCCTCAACTGATGTTCATAATATGATGAAAAGATGTGCATTCCCCCAATTACTAACCTCCTAAAAAACGTCTGTAAATAGCATCCAACGCTGCTGACAGTGATCACGTCCCCGAGTCCTCGGTTTACAATAAGGAAAAATATATGAGCATTACAGAAAAAGTATTTTGTTACGTTAAGTTCAATAAAAAATATTTGTTGCAAAGTAATATGCAACAAAAGTTTTGAATATCCCTCTAGAACTATGTTTTATTGAATTTGCTTCAAAAAGTTCATTTCTCAATCACTCTCAAATGTCAAGCAAGCTCATTGCGCTCTTTTAGTTCATTCGTTCATTCATTCGCGCGGTAGCGTTGTTTGGGGGTGGACGTGTGCTTGTTCTGAAAAGTTCACCCGAAAGTTTCTCATCCACGGAAATAAAGTTTACGAATAATAAAACCAAATATAGAGTTTGTAACTCGCAGTGTAGTGTCTGGTGCTTCGACGTCTTGTGTCCTATGTGTTTGCTGTGAGTTAGTATCGCTTTTGTAGCGTTTACCGTTTTTCTCATTGTACGTTACTTGTGTCGATTGTAAAAAGCGGTGCTAGGGCTGCGAGCTTCGCAAGTTATTGAGCTCCCAAACAACTTGGTGAAAGTAGACTCAGGTTGGGTCTTGTAAAGGACACGCTATCGGAATACAACGCTTCTACACGACGTTATACAACAATTAACTCGAAAAGGTATGTTTGTTTAGTCAGAATAATAATTTTATTTCAGTATTCTTGTGAAGCATTTGGTGTGTAAAAAATATACGATTTCATCCCGAAACGTGTTAATATGAGATGAAGATGTCTGATAATATTCATAGTCTGCATTTACTTTACTAAGCTAGACCTTTCCATTCATATTTCATTATTTCTCACCGAGTGGAATCTTAACGTAAAAGTCAATGCCCAAAGCACGTCGCGTTGTCTTCGCATGCATTGTCCATAAATGTGGACATTTTTTGCGGACGAAAAAGATACGAAGTAGACATTCGAAAGATGTTTGCGTTCCGCATGGTTGTTGCAAAATGCATTCATTACGGGAGCGATTCTCGTTATTACCTATGCGCACGACATTATACGCCGCACTCGCTACGAAAGATGAAGAAAAACTTTAAGAACCCTTCACATATTGTTTTTATGATTTCTATTAGGTTTTACGTGTATGAACTAAATTGATAATGACAGTAATGTATTGATAATATTGCCATTTAATAATTACAAGTAGTTAATTTTACTTCATTACTCATACACATTGTAAATTGTGTCACATTTTTAACTCCCTAATGAGACCAAGAAAAACAGTAAGCTATTACTTTATTATGCGACTGAGGGGTTTTGAAGCTTCATGCTTCTGCCTATTTATTTGGGGATTATACATAGATGAAATGAATGAAAATAACATACATACTTTGTATAGCATTGTATTACAAAGTCCAATCCATGTGCTAAGTAACAATAATGTGATTTTGCTATTTCGTGCCATGTGACTAAAGGATCAATGTATCTTTTAGAGGACAGTTAGGAACCTGTTACCAACATTCCATATGTAAAGGTTGCCTGAGGTTATGTCCAACCAAAATAAAAATTCACAAAAAGAAAGCAAACATTTTTTTGGACACAGATACAGCTCACAAAAAAAAACAAATAGACACACAATTTAATCGCAGAGACACCATCTCCTTGTATGTCCATCTCTTATGTATTTTTGTCAATACTATGAATCTTGTAATATACATATTATATTGTGTAGTTAGTATTAATGAAATTGTAGGCGAAACATTTACCATTCTTGATCAGTATAACCATCATTGTTCTGTACAATTGAAAAATAACCTTAGGGCATCATAATTGTAATATTTGTCACATGGTATGACGTTAACTTGCCATATGATTACCATATACATAAATTGATTTAAACACTTTCTGCATATTAATATTCAGGACTATGATTAGAAAGTGCTAGCATAGGCAGAAATTTATTTCACCATAATTATATAACTCATCTTAATATTTCAATCAGGTAATATTGTCAGTATTTTGTAAATGGTGACATATTTTACTAACAGTGACATTAGCTACACTATCTGGTTAATATATGATTCGATGTAGCCTTAGAATCATTAACTCTGCTGTTTCAGATATGATAGTTACTTGAATCTTTTTGTTATTAGACATTCTGTTCCATAGATTCTGTACAAGCACAAAATATATGTAAACATATAACTATATTTTATTACATAATATATTAGATAATATCTTTCATGTTATCTCAAGTGCCTACTTGAGTTTAAACATGAGTAAATCGGAATCAATAAGAGATATTCGGGTTCTTATCTCTAACGCATAAATACCGCTGATAAAATGCACTTTGTATTATGAACTTTTAACTGTTGATAACACATACACATATGCACTTATTCTATTCTTATTGGGGTGGACCGATCTTTGAAGACATAGTTAGAGTAACTATGAGTAATTAGTGATGGCATTGTTTGTAAAAAGGGGAGATTTTGCTAGCCCATCAATCGCCAAATCCTTTCTAGCTTTGTATAACACATCATAAGAGAACTAGTATTACCTATTTACTTATAATACTTGTAAATACTTCAACAAGAATGACCTTTACTCTATTGGAAATAGACAGAAGTCTTAAGGTTGCTATGCAAAGTCCATTATTTTGAAGGAAACAATAGTTACAAGAAATCTTTACAGTTAAATAATTGTGTTATTTTGAATTTATTATCTATTTTAATCTTTCGAAAAGTGTTACTAGGTACAAGTTTACAGGTACCTTTTTTAATACCCTTATTGTATAAAAAAAGACTTTGAATTGGAAATAGTTACCTTTTAAAGTGTATAAAATTCACCTTGACTGCATAATATAAAAGTTAAAAAGATAAGTAGGTAGTGTATCAGTTATCTGATGTGTTACTATATGTAAACAGTTTTCTTACTAGCATACAACTATAGTTTCTAAGTCTTTTTTATGAATTATAATGTAACACACCAACCAGCTTGGTATATCAGTGATCAGGAAATTATAGGAATCTCTTTGGGCTATAGTCTATGAATCTTACCAATATTCCATATTAAATAAAAATACCGTCATAAGATGGTAATGCTAAATGAGACCAAGGAGATAGTTACTAAGTCTTCCAGGGTTGTGACCTATCCAAAGTGACAGAAGGACGTAATTACCTTTATCTTGTGGTACAGTCCCTACGAAGGGGATATAAGGACGTGAGTGCATGTAAATAAATAGAAGCGTAGTGTATTTGGTCGTGTGCCCGCCTAGATACCTATTGTGGGCTGCGGCGGCATGGAGCGGGTCAGTAACCGCACTTGTTGCGCGGCCGGTTCCTACAACTCCGTTGCCACTCGCGCCGCTAAATAAAAAAAACAAATATGTCAGTCTCAACTGACATTGACTTTAAACTTGGGTTTTTTTAACCTGAATCGGCGATCGTGCGAGACGATGGAAAGCCGTGTTGTGCCCGCACATCGGATAAAAAAATGTTTTACATAAACAAATGAGATGGAGTTATGTGAGCCACTTGTTGTAAGGTTTTTGTGGGCGTATGCTAATAGGTGTAGATTATTCCTAGCGCGTGGAGTACATAACTGTGTTAGCAAGTTTTACATTAAATAGCAATTAGACGGCATACTTGGGAGCTAACTGGAAAAATCCTTATCGAAATTGTTAAGGCCACTAAGACATTTTTTCGTCAACAAATGTATTTAACATATAGAAACTAAAAAAACAATACACTGAACCTAGTTCCTGATTTGCTTTAGATCACCCA
Organism: Leucoptera coffeella; assembly: GCA_030578115.1. NCBI lineage: Eukaryota > Metazoa > Arthropoda > Insecta > Lepidoptera > Lyonetiidae > Leucoptera > Leucoptera coffeella. The sequence continues at coordinate 217,286 of JAMBLF010000497.1, forward strand.
AGATTAATAAATCTAGGGTACACACTAGTCAGAATCCTTCTTTGCCTAATGAAAATATGAACCTCGAAGCACCACCCACGATCTTTGTCCCTAACAACAGGCTTCCATAAATACCCTCCACAAATTCAACAATCCAGATAAGGATCCGTGATCTCTGTCTACCCCGCTACAGAGACGGACGCAATGTGTATGTATGTATGCAAATACCTAGTAGCGGTTGTACAGAGTGCATGACGTATCGGCACCTGTGTTTGCACTACGTGTGCCTGTCCAAACACGGTAACGTTGTTTCCACTTTTCATGTTTGACAAATAGACACTTGGGTTCACGTTGTTACTTGTAAAATTTACTTGTATGGGTATCACGACTGTAATTGGTTAAAGGGTAGACAGTATTCAGTGATTGATGTGGTAGAGACAATAATAGTTAGGGCAATGCGGTTACTTAGGAGTCTGCCTAATAAGACACATGACAGTCGGATAGACGACATATTGGAAAAGGTTATACAAGTACATATAACCACCAGTGTGTATGACGTGTTTTATGAGAGTCAAAGCGAAATTAGTCAGACCGTGATAAATGGAGAGTCATGTTCTATGCGGTAACCCCTACAGGGAACCGGTCGTGATGTGTAATAATAAATAATGTTACACTCTACGACTTATTCCCCAATAAAATACTTAGTTTATGACCACATCGAACCCACTTTAATTCGTTGTAAGTAAGTCAGTACCCAACGTGATAGGTTATTTTGGGCATCAAATCTCAATGTATGATTAAATCCCGTCCGATGTAAACTAGTGAGACGTAAATAGATTGCTTTCTCTCTTAGCGGCATGTTGATTTGGGAACTATTGTTAAATATAGTTTGTTAATCTATTGACTTATGGATTACTGTAGTAGCAGTCTAATAGTTATGTTCAAGGATTACTGTACTAACTAATAACTCGTCACTAATTCTACATATCAATACCTTTAGGACTTTGATTATACTAAAGATAAGCCGAGAATATCCATTCCGAGGTCTGTAGAGACCAAGAGACGTATAATGATAGGCAATTAGTTATCATCCCGAAATGGAAAACAGTCGTGGTTATATGCATGTTAAGTAGTGTTTATTGTAATTAACGTATGATAAAAAAATGTATATTCTACCTGCTTAATCTAAAGATGACATTCTTAATTTTAAATAACGAATATAATAATAGTTATACCTTTTTATCTTTATAACAACAGCTAGTTACTCAATAGAAATCCCAGATCAACAACAAGCTATTACGTATGTGAGTTTTATCATAGGTATTTATTGGAACAATTGGTCGTAACTAGGTCACTGGAATGTCACTTTGTGCTCATCTGATTGCGGGGTAATGAAGCTTTTATGCTCAGTCGATGTCCTGGTTTCGGCTTAATGACTATTCGGCTGCGAATAGGCTAGGTTTATGAAAGGCTTTATCCGTTTGTTCACCGTGTTTGATAGTGTGTCTATAGTTAAGGGTTTATAAAATACATACCTAACATACTTAGTTATACGTGATTGTCTTAGTGATGTGTATGTATGTATGGATATAATTTTGATGTTATTTTAGCAAATGACACCAATATATTACATTTGAATTGAGTTGGAATTTTTTTGCTGCGGCATTAACTTGCACAAGCTATATCTCCTATTTCGTAAGTTTTTAAGGTTAGTATATATTGTGTTATATTGTAAACGTTTAAGTCTGAATAACGCTTATATTATTACTATTATATGAGTAGCATCACAGACAAAAAAGTATTGTGTTTGAAATTCTGCCTACTCCGAAAGAGATAGAAATGTCATTTGCGATGGCTGGCCTCCTGAGCATTTTTTAATGATCAAGCTTTCTATTGTTACGTAAATCCTTATGTTATGGAGTCTATAGATTGATTGCTTTTAGTACTATATTTATGTAGTCTGCGATGTAAATAGAAATAGTCTTATTCTAGGTAGCAAATAGATAATAATAGTAGATAGTAGAAGTTTTCGTGGCATGTCGAAAATCTGTACTGATCTGGCAAGTAGTTACTTAGTAACTTTGTAACGTAGTTAGAATGGCAGGCTAGCTGTTCTAAACAGTTATACTAAATTTCTTATCTCTGTGTTCTATACAAGACTATAACTATGTGGTGATTCTTGGTGCAAGGTTTGTTAAATATTTTTTGGATTCTTTTCAAGCCAAAGGTTGAGATGAGTTAAAATTTTAGCAAAGTTTTTAATATCCTTTAAGTAGTTATGATAGAATAGTGTCATTTAAGTATGCATTTAACTAGTTACTACGATTTACTTATCACATAACAGTTAGACAATAAACATAATCATTTCTAAATATGTAACTAAGCGTTTAAATTATTAAGTAACTATACTAAGTCTTATCATTAACAAACATTAGCCCTAATGAGTATAGTATACAAAATCAATTGGTAAATAACATAGTTAGGACCTCTATAGATAATAATAGGAAAATTTGTAATTACTAGTTAATGCATAATGTTCTTTGTGTTCTTTGTCCAAGCTCTTTAACTGATACTTGGGACGTACCTTTATGTCGTAGGGAAATAAGGGAATAACGAACAATGAAATCTAGTTATGTATTGACAAATTGTTATTTTTAAACACTCGCGATTTATAATCATTTTATTTACTATTTTAGACCGAGTTCTTTCACGATAAATTAATAAAGATAGGAAGAAAGTTTCACATGGTAAATAAATAATTGATAAATTGTTAATTAACTCTTTTAATTCCGTCATAGCTAATTACAATAGATACGCTTAAAGTAAATTCGGAGATAATTCACCAAAGTTCTATCCAACCAGAAAGAACTGTTCTCGTCCTTAAATCCCTACCAGGGACAGTACCTCAGAGACATAACCTTGATAACTTTAGCTTTCATATTAGGGTTCAAAATAACATGGAACTAGTTAGTATGTATGTAAGCAATTTCTAAAAATCAAGGTCACCGTTTGCCTACACTTTCTTATGGGAACGATATTATCTATTTTCTTGGCTGACGATACCTGTCGCCTATTCATGGGAATCCGAACAATGCCACTAATTATAGGTTCGACTTTTTAGGTGAAGAATGCACTTCGAAAGATCATATCGTTACGTGCTAGTTTGGGACGATGAGAATGTAAACAGCTGTATTACTTAGTTTCTTGTTAAATGTAGTGTTTTACTAGGTACTTATGGCAATCGAAGATAACAGTAAGTAATATTAAGTAAATTAGCATATTAATTTGAAGCGAAATTTTGTGTGTTAGAGCTTCTATGCATCCTTTGAAAAAACACAGTCATAATGTTTATGCTCATAAGTGACTGATGGTCATATTTATGCACACTCACCCTATTGTCTTCACGACCACTCTATTGTTACTTTAAAGGATAGCCAGAAGTACAACCTAATTACTTACGAAGTTACTGTGTATTATATACCCGAGCTATCATTGTACGTTCTCGTTTTAGGATGTGATTTCAGTTTTAGTTAGGTCTAACATAGATCGCAAACCTTTTATTTTCCTAGATTTGGGTAGCCTTAATAAATGTTATGTGGACATACGATATTGCTTTATTATCTTTCCCTCAATAATATCGTAGGATGAGACTAAGCGATATCGTTTTCAGCCTGAATATCACCATTATTTCTTTTTTCGGAGTATATTGACGTGATTGTATAAGTACGTGTTAAGTGGTCGATAGAACATACACTCACGAAATAGCTATTTTGACGTAATTATATTTATTACACAATAATTTATCGTAAGTTGGTAATTAAAATTCGTTAAACCGAATTACATTGTCAATCTTTAACGACATGAAATTATTCGGTATTAGTTAAGTGATTAAAATCGTTACTCGTAAGTGCGTGCATACAAGACATTTGAAAAAGAGGACTGAGTGACTTAATTAGGAAAAATCGGACGAATAAAAAGTGCGAATTTTCTCTAACTCGATTATACGTATTAGCATATTCGATGTGCGGACGAATCGATCGCAATAAATCGATTCATAGCGCTATCTCGATATTAACATCGGCATACCGGCACGCGACACTGCTTGCACTAAGATATAATCACGTATTCTTTATAAGGTAGTTAGACAGAACTTCTTAGCTCCTCTCAGTCACTAAGTAACTATAGGGGTTGTGATGACATTGGCATGGAATGTTACAAACCTATCGTCTAATAGATTTCATTAACACCCTGAGGAAACTATCTATTCTTCGGAATGAGCAATAATCACCACAGGTACAGGTTAACATAAATATCTGACGTAGGGCCGAACTCCACTAAATAATTAATTTTAGATAACTAGTTAGACAAAATCATAGTTTAGTAGAATCGTTACTAATGTATTCAGTTGTTTTTTTCCCTCACTTTTGCTACTCCACTAACTACTTCTCACCATTGAGCTACTGTTGAACTACAATTGCGAATCGACTGAATTAAAATGAATGGGTGAATTTAGGCTTCTGTTGGATGTTTACTGACTATTAGATGTGAAGTAGTTGTAATGTGGCCATAAATCGTAAACTATCGTAAAGTAAACTATCACTCAGGTTCTCCGCAATTGCAAAGATAGACACGCTCTGACTACCTCGCAAGGGATGTTAGTTGTGAAGTGTATGTTTATGTGTGTAGCAATTCAGCTGATCCCATAAAGCGATGGCCTCATCGAATTGCTCACAAGGTCGTCACCAGCGGAGCGGAAAGCGATTTGATAGAGACGATTTCCAAACATACGTACCTACTTACATGTTACATGTAATATGTGTTGTATGAGATAAATTCGTGTACAAGATGTTAAGTAACTATCTATTGCATTTTTGTTAAATTGAAAATAGTATAAATAACTAATATTTTTGACAGACTCGCAATTTTTATTAATTTTACTAGAAAACGCGACTTATCACGTATATTTATCAACGCCATTGCAACATGGTCAAAACGTCGGGTAGCAAAGGTAATTCTTTGTTTATAAAATATACTTAATAGTTAGTACTTACTTATAATGAATAATATTTTTATAATTATTGTATTAGTTACTAACGCAAAAGCGCCGTATACCGACCACTGATAGAATTGACTACGTAAATCACAAAAAAGATAAAGAAAATGTTTAAAGTATAATAATATAAAACGTTCTTTAAAAAGATTACGATATTTACTTTCATAAAATCACAAAGAAAAATATCAAATTTGCCTTTTTCATACCTAAATCTGGTATCAAACTCAAAAAACTTGATTTATACCGAATGCGCCGTTTACAGACCGGCTGACGCCTGACGTTCCTGATTCCGACCACTGAGGTGCCTGATTCCGACCAGCCGTATCTCGCCTGCTAAAATACCTTCTATGCTCACAAAACGAAAGAAATCAAGCCTTTAATATAACCCCGTAATAAGTATGCTACCTGCTTGTAAATTTCTTAAAAAAATTCGATATTTTATTGTTGTTGACAAAGCAAATCATGCTGCGAATATTTCGTAGGTAAAATTTATTTGTCGCGGCCTTAACACATAGACCAGCGTCAGTACCGAAGTGGCGTAGTCCCTCTCTCATTATGAATTGACTTGATATGTAGGGTCGAGAAGAACATTCATTGCCGTAGACCTAAAAACCAGCTTTTCATGATGGTCATGGAGTGGAATTGAAACTAGAGCGTTGCATGGCGTAAGCAATAGTGGAACTCTTTTTGAAACATCCAGGTGGCAGACAAATAACACTCTTGTGAGAGCTGAAGGGCCTCATCTTTGTCACCTTCTCTTCTGCCAAACCGAACAGTCACTCCATACCTAAACTTATACTGTATTGCCCTTGATCGCTTTCAAGGCAACAAAAGAGCTGGTATGATACGGTGAATAGGCGTAAACGAAGCCAGAGAGATTGTCAGGATCGTTCAAGGTGACGATCGATAGTCTCTGCTTATCCCATTAGCAAAGCGTATGTTGATTATCATGAATGCTTTAGAAAGACAGGATAGTATGTCAGAATCTCTATAAGAAGTGAACGATCAGGAAGTGGAACAAGTAAAAAAGTGAGAATCTGGTATATTTGGCAAGTATGTTGACTAGATATGGCGAAGGTCATATAGAGCGGGGAAGAGACTGAAATAGGGAAATATGACAAACAGGGTTAAGATAGTTTGATGACTGGTCGCTGGTTGAGAGTGGATTCAAAAACGTTGTTCTGGTTCCTACTTTTATATATGGTACTGAATGTTGGGTTTGGAAAAAGTATCACAGCAGCATAATGCAATACAGATCAGGTTCCTAACAAAATATGTACATAATAGAAGATTATGTGATAGGGTAAGGCAATAAATGAAGGCGTGAATGATGCCGTATTAAAGAAGATGGTGAAAATATCAAAAAGAATGTTAAGGTTGTTTAGGCAAATGGAGAGGATGCATGAAAGCTAGGCTACGAAAATATTTACAAAACCTAGATTGGTAGCGCTGGATGAGGCAGGCCACGTAGAAGTTATGCTGATCTAAATATGATCTTCTCAAAGTGGGTTTACATAGGGAAAGGAACAGAAGACACACGAGATCTTTATGAGGATCGTTCAAGGTGGCGAACAATAGCATATCCCTATACCGTTAGGGAAGTACAGGGGTTAATATATGTATATATATAACAGATGTACGAGTATGCACTGAACACCTGAAACTAACACATGCAGACTGATCCATGTACTAAGAAACCAAAGGTTCTTGAGTTGGACGGATACCGGTACATGGTGATTAAATCGTGTCCCGATTCCGACCAATCATATTATTTCGTAATAAAATTTTAAATTTTAACATATCTACATAATTTTAGTACTTTTTTACATTATTGACACTTGACTAATATAACAATATAGCAAAAAAGTAATTATATCTGTTTAAAATGACTAAATAGTAAGCATTCAAAACATTCAATGTTAGACGTAATGATACGTTTTGAGAATTAAAAGTCTAAGTTTAGACACTTTTTACAAAAAAACTATAATAGTTAGTATTGGTCGGATACAGGTCTTTAAAATAAGAATAGTCTTAAGAGTAAGAAAGTTAACATGAAATAATCTCAAAGCTCATCAAAGAAATGAAAAATAGCTTTATTCCCAAAGCACGAAAATCCTGTATCCGACCAGAGTGGTCGGTATTCGGAACGTACTCATTTTATAGAGGACCAGATTCCGACCATTATTATTTGCTTGATATTTTTAATAAAATACGCAAATATTACTTGCTGATTGATATCGACGGTGCTCAACAAACCAATAAATGATATGATGCAAAAATACTACGAATTAAGCAAAGTTTTCTTCAAAATAATCCAGATCTTCGTTTACGCCGATTTATGTTTTTTTCGGATCCGATTTGTCAAAAAAAGTTCCCTTGCGACGATTTCGGTCAAATGAGATATTTGCTGTTAACGTATCTAAACCAAATTTTGTCTTATAATGTGATATAAATTTATGAACTAATTGAGCGCAAATTCATAACTTTAACGTGAAATTTATAAGTTTAGGAGGGAAAAAACCAAAATGGTCGGATACAGGAGGTCGGTCGGTATACGGCGCTTTTACGTTACTTAGTAACTAGTTACAATAGTCTATGTGTACAGCGTTTACGGAAAAATATCCATAGAACATAAATATAAAGCAAAAAACTGCCTTTCTTCCATTCAAGTAGGGTAAATTAGTCTCGTAATTTGTCACCGATTAAAATCTATATAATTTTCTATCTTTACAACTCCGATCCTCATGATAAAAGGTGATCATGAAAAACTAGTTACTGAAAAAGATCTTCAACAAGCAAAGCATATTCTACAATGGCCAATCAAGCCTCTGACAACACAGAAATGGCTGTAGTCCGTGAAGTCTAAATAGAATTTGTGAGTTTAGTAGTTACTCAAATAGTTCTCCTATTTCAGTCTTAGTGCATTCCTATACCAATAGGTCTTTGTACTCCAAAGGGATCGGATTGCACCATTGCGAAACCGAACGCCTAATTGCAATATATTCACGCCATGAATCCGATTAGAGGTAGACTGAGAATTAAAAAGGCTTGTTAAATGATGTTTTTGTTGCAACAAAGACGTAAGTTAAGACTTTAAGTTTATTGATCGGATCATTAGCTGTGGCTTAAAACAGTTTATAGTCTCTTAGTCGCCTTTTACGACATTCCAATCGTTGCAATAAAATCACAGTAAGGGGCAAATGCCCAATAGTTATCTACTTATTGATACTATTAGTGATTAAGTAATAGATCAGAATTTTACATAAATAGTCACTACCATCATCTGTTCCTAATTTTATAAAAAGTTCGATGTGAACATACAGACATGCGTTCACGACCATTAACCTTTGCAGGGTAGTCAGAGATTCAGGTTTCTATCTGCGCAATCGCAGAGGTAGTAATGCTATGACCACCTCGAACGCACTTGTTGACCAAATAGTCAGTATTCAATGTGAGAGGTGGTAAGCCACGTCGTAATTTGCAAGCACTAACTATTACATGTTCGGGGAACAGGTAGGTTTCCTCACGATGTTTTCCCTCATATTATATATATTATATATATTTCGCAAATGTGTTGTTGTTACAAACATAGAGAATAAGGTTTGATTAATACATTGAATTCTGGACTAAATATTACTTAAAGGATTATGCAGATTAGCATTATGTGTGTAATAAAATATATTTAGTTCACACATTTTTAACAGTTTATTGTTACCTCACTGAGGTCAGGTAACAGTTTGCGAAATTGAACTCATTATGCAAAAGCAAAAAGTGATAGTTTACCTGAATATGTTTCACATGAGGTCTGGCTTATTGCGTATTATAATAGAACAGATAAATAAATATTAAAAGGCAACGATGAACGTATATTTATCAAATTGTAGGTAGACAAGTTATTAAGGCTTTAATTGGTCTCAGGAAAATTTATTTTATAGATACGGAAGTGGCTATTTAGTCTATGTTTTTTTAAGATAGGTGTGAAGAACAGAACATTATGCATGGTTATTAATGAAGGAGACAAGAGAGATTTGTCTGAATCAGAATAGTCCATGCTGGCAATATATAGTCTCTACCTATGCTGTTGAGATATTCGTGAATATATTTTTGTATGTTTATTTAATACTGCGTCTTGTCCAAACCTTTCAATTTTAAAACCGTTGTTATTGCTAAGCATAATACCGTTTCGTACGTGATTTTACCACGTAAACTTCGGTTAAAAGTATCCCATATATAGTTTTGTTTGTGTGAATGTTAAGCACAAAATGGGCACACGTGGGCATTCATGAATCAAGCCTGTGATCTTAGAAGGATAGACAGAGAATAACCCGGGTATTATTAATAATACCTACAACCATTTTTCCTTTGCAAATATCTGTTGATAGCTATGCACAAAGTTTATTGAATAAATATATTAATAATAATTACGTTATTTAATATTTAGTAGTGCATAATTGTGTAATAAAGTGCGTAATTTTGAAGTGCTGCATGGAATTTTAATACAGTTCACGTGAGTAGTTACTTTTCTTCTAGGTTTTTAGATTATAACTACCTTTTTTTTGTTCGTTGTTGGTATTACACAATTGGTTTGTATGGTATATACACAATTTATAAAAAACTTACCTTATAACTACTCAATTTGTACATTCATTCGAGATGAAACTTTAAGATTCTGCCCACTCTTTGAAGATTACAGCCATGATATCTATGTATGTATGTCAAATGTGTATGTTATTGTGAAATGGGAAACCGCAATAGGAGTCGTTCGGAGCTATGTTTGGAATCGGCGACCAATAGCCCGACAGGAATAGAATGCATTCCTGCCCCTTCCTTAGGGGACCGATTCTACTATACGTTTATTTATCCGGGGAATGCTGTGACAAAACATAGTTAGGAAATCTGCCTATATCTGTGATAGGTATGTATGCGCTATGACGGTCTATTACCTGTCATAAAGGGTGCAGAATAATTGGAACACAATGGTTTTCGAATAGGCAGGATTAGTCAAGACTTCGCTTAACTTTTGACTAAAAAACGGGTTAACAAAGTACATAAAATACGGTACATATTACTTTCAGATATTAAGAAATGAATCACTAACTAAATCGTTTAATAAAACCAAGCTGCCAAACTATCAGTTACCATTTTTCTACAATTCAGGTCCCATAGTAACTAGTATGAGACTAGTAAAAAAATACTCTATATGGAGTAGTGAAATGTCGTTTAGGTGAATCGGATCTAAGTGGAGGCAGGATGCGGGCACCACTTGTGCTGGTAACTCTATCTCAACCACAATTTCGATACTGGCAACACCGTGGGAGTGTACTTAGGGCTACTTAGTGGTAACACTCATATTTTGAGCTACGGTTAACTTTATGTTGATCAATGTAACTACCAAAATAGTTAGTTATAATTATTTACATACTCGGTAACTACTTCTAATGTTTTCTTTTTGTATAACTATACTCGGTAACTATTTATAATGTTTACTAGAATTTTGTCGTCTTTGTAGATATTGTAGTTTTCTTGGCTTGGCTTTAGGTAACTCAATTGAAATTATTTCACTTACTCCTTCCTGTTAGTAAAATTATGCTTCTCTGTGCGGCTAAAGGACTAGGGTTTGTTGGAATTTATTGGGTAATTAACCTATCACTGATATGGCATATGAATGATAACTCTGCCTCCATCGGTATACTAACGTCGATGAGATTCATATAGCCTTTGAAATTTTGAATACCTTCACTTATTCCCTTTATCTCTATAGTTAGTCCCCACCGATAAGTATGTCGCAATAGTAAACACATGTTTGTACACCTTCAGTCGTAGTTTCTAATCTTTTGTCACGTTTTTTTTCTCAATCCCATCCGTCCGTGCGTGAGTCGATAACTGGGTTGGGGCTTTTTTCGTAACTCTGAGAGAGATAAAAAGTTTCATCTCGGGGGACAGTCAGGGTTATAGACTCCCAGTTTTTACTGCTTACCCTGGTCTAAACTTTCGATTTGAATATACAGAAACATTGTTTTATTATATAGTTACCGAAGTTCTTATAGTGTTGGTCTAAGAGATAAAAATAATGTTAACTAGCTGCCATTCCTCCCGGCTTGTCACGACTAAGGGACTAGGGATTAATAGAATATATTAGGCGATGAGCTAGAAAATCGTCATCAATGTTTTATATAGCACCTAAGTGACGAACCTTTGAATAAAAGATTACAAGTCATGTTCAATTCAGTAGAAAAATAAATAACCGCCTTAGTTATATGGGCGTTTTGCAGGGGCAAAAATTTTTTGTGACAGGGTTATATTTTCTAAAATATGAGACCTATTTTTTTTCTAATATTTATTTCGTATAGTATAGTAGCGTCTAAAATCCGGCAAGCATGTTTGATTATCTTGTCTTAATAAATAAAAAAAATACAGCTTTTCAAAAGTCCAAATGTCATGAAACATGGGGTGTGACTAAGCCGTTTTTTTGTACTCCTGCCTTTATAACTAAAATTCTAAGCAGAATTGAGGAGTATTTTTTGTTTACAGGTGTTGTCATATAAATTTGTTATTAATTATAAGTATCAAACCTACAATCCAATAATAAAAAATATTGTTTACACGCACTTACTTTTGTGACTAAAAAATCGGTCAATGACGTGGTGCTACAAAATCGCAGATATTTTTTCTCCAACTAATTATACTAACTATTTATGAAAAAATAAATTGTAACACATGTTTTGAAAGAAAACAAACTCGGCCATTTATTTGCAGCGTCGGGTGAATAGAGATTTTTTCTGGGGCCGAGATAATGAATATCAAAGTTTTTGATGTTAAAAATGTAAAGCATAACCCGTCAATGACGTGAGTCGAGTCAGTATTTTTTGGGAAATATTTTTACTGTCGGTTTTAATATATAACTTAAGAAATGTTGTCAAAATGCCCCCAAAACAATAACGACGCCATCATATAAGTTTTAGGTAATGTTTAGCAGACACGTTCGAAGAAACTCAAGAACGTGGTTCGTAATTTTTGTCAAAAACCTGTGTTTTGTGGTTTATTGTTAAACACGTTTTTGACATTAATTGCACGGTATTGACATTTTATTAAACTTAAGATATAATTACTAGGATTTAAAATCGCGAGAAACTTTTAATAGGCGTGATTCGTGAGTTTAGACTTCAAGGATTTATTTCTTCTTCCTTTCAGTATATATTCTACTGCTGGAGATATGCCTCTCCGATAATCTTCACCTTGATTACAACTCAAGATTTATTTCAACTACTTCCTTTGATTTTGTTTGTGCTTACGAGGATTTATTTAAGGGTTTTATAGCCTTTCACGTTGAGACCATTATTTCTGAACAGATGGCTTTGATACGAGGGGAGGTCAAAAAGTTCGCGGAATGAGCAGGAAGGGGGTTGAAATTATGCATGAAACTATTTTTCCTTTTCAATATATTCTCCCTTAACCTTAATACATTTTTCCGATCTTTCAAATAATTTATTAATACCTTCGAAAAAAAAAGATTTGTCTTGGCTATCAAAATAGGCCGAAATTGCGGACGTGACTTCATCATCGTCGCCAAATTTTTTTCCACGGAGCTCTTTTTTCATTTTTGGAAACAAATAATAGTCGCTGGGGGCCAAGTCTGGACTGTAGGGTGGATGGTTTAATTGTTCGAATCCGCATCGGTGAATGGCAGCCGTCGCAACATGGCACGTGTGGACGGGTGCGTTGTCGTGCAAGAGGAGCACACCTTTTGACAGCTTTCCTCTTCTTTTTTCCTTGATAGCTTTTTTCAATCTATCTAATAAAGAAGCGTAGTACTGTCCCGTTATAGTCACACCACGATCTTTATAATCGATCAGCAAAATACCTTCTGTATCGCAAAAGACAGTCGCCATGATCTTTCCAGCTGATTGTGACACTTTAAACTTCTTTGGAGGAGGTGTGCCTTTTTTATGCCACTGCATCGATTCTTGCTTTGACTCAGGTTCATAGTGGTGAACCCACGTTTCATCACCAGTAACAATCCGGTCCATAACTTCGTCCTTATTCTCTCCACAGAGCTCTAAAAACTGGCGAGAACATTCGACACGCTCCCTTTTTTGAAGTGGCGTGAGCATTCTTGGAACCCATCTTGCACTGACCTTAGTCATTCCAAGTTGATGATGTAGGATATTTAAAATACTTGTTTCGGATACTCCAACCATTTCTGCAAGCTGCTTCTTCTTTAACCGGGCATCATCCAATATAAGATTTTCTACTTTTGCGATGATTTCCGGTGTGGTGGCGTCAATTGGTCGTCCGGAGCGGGGGTCATCTTCAATGGACTCTCTTCCTTGTTTGAAAAGTCCATGCCACTTGTAAACCATGGTTTTACCAGGGGCAGAGTCCGCGTAAACTGCTAACAGCTCTTGGAAAATCGTCTGAGCGGATTTTCCTTGCTTGGTGAGGAACTTAATAACGGCGCGGTGTTCAATTTTCTCCATACTCGCTGACTTCGTCCCGATTCACTTGTTTGCAGGTAGATAACTAAAAAGTTAATGACCCGATTTGTTTCAAACTTGGTATATATACTCTTAATGAGGTGCTGAAATAGTTACTACCTGGACGAGTAAACTAACCCCCTCCAACCCCTCCATTCCGCGAACTTATTGACCTCCCCTCGTATAAGAAATAACCTATGGCTCTATTCCTTTCGTAACCCTCCTTTCACTACTCTATTGCTTTCATGACTCTTCGGACACACCCAACACTCACTACCATACATAACCGTAGGAACCAGAACAGCGTTATGAATAGCCAGTCGTGCCATTTCTGACATCAACTGACTGTACATCATACCACTCACAGCCCCATTCACCGCATTTCCCTTGTTCATTCTTGTAATTTCCATCTCTTGTAAACACACTTCCCACATAAACAAGCTCTTAGTTTAATAACTCATTCTGTTATACTTTCCAGTCTCTCAAAAACAATACATTTGGTTTTATTTACATTCACCTATATACCTTTTTTTTAAAAGCTTTACATGTAATATCCATCATCTCCTGCAACTCATGCGCCGACGACGCAAGCAAAACTTGATCGTGATTGTTTTCTACATTTTTTGTTTTTGTTTTCTTTAAGTAGCAGCAAATTAAATTTTGGAATAGTTTTTAAGTACACCTACCACATTTAATAAGTTATCGTGTCACATTTGTTCTAACATCAACTGACTAGACATCATACCGCTGCTCATAGTCCCATTCACGGCATTTCCCTTCTTCACTATTCTTTCAATATCACCATTACAGTTTCCTTCGCTTGTATGCACACATCCCAAATACACAAACTCCCTCACTTGTCCCAGTTCCTTACCATCCATTTTAATAACACATTTTGTCATACTTTTCTATTTCTAAAAATTCTTAGTATTGGTATTATACTTATACTTACTTTCATTTTTTCTTTCAAAACCCTTACATGTAATGTCTATTATCTCCTGCAACTTATTAGTCGATGAAGCAAGCAACACTTGTTTGTTCGCGTATAAGACGCACTTGATGAAAAACTCGCCTACATTCATGCAAATCTGTCCAGCAATCACCCGTAAATAGGTTGAAGAGCCAAGGTGAGGCGAGGTGAGGTGAACCCTGGCGAACATCCCAACAGGTGGTAAATCAGTCCGTGCAACCATCACCCACTCTCACACATGTACTCGAACCATAATACAATGATTAGAGTTCACGCACAAGCTGACCCTCCAACCCAAACGCAGACAACGCTTTCCACATTTTAATCCACCTATTTACCATCTTATCATAAGCCGTCTCTAAGTCTCAATCAATGAGCCTATGTCGGTTCACTGCTCCCCAAAGTAACACCACAAAACACGATAACTCGTGTCCCTCAGCCAACCACTACCAGCGACCTTTATCAGGTCATCCGTCCATCTAGCAGGGCGGCGTCCTACACTACGTTTACCGAGATGCGGTCGCCATTCGAGAACCGCTTTGCTCCAACGGTCGTCGGTTCTGCGCCAGACGTGACCGGCCCACTGCCACTTCACCTTGCAACATCGATAGACAATGTCTACGACTTCGGTTCCCTGCCGGATAATCTCGTTCCGGACTCTGTCCCTTAACGAGATACCCAGCATCGAACGTTCCATTGCTCGCTGAGCGACATGTAATCGGTGAGCCAGCCCGACTGTCATGTTCCACGTCTCGGCACAGTATGTCATTACAGGTAGGACGCACTGATTGAAAACTCTGGTCTTAAGACACTGCGGCAGTGGCGACGAGAAGATGTGATTCAGCTTCCCGAATGCTGCCCAGCCTAGCTGCACTCTTCTGGAAATCTCACGCTCGAAGCTGTTCCTACACATTTGTAGAACCTGGCCCAGGTAGACATATTCCTGGACCACTCCGAGCGTTTCTCCACTGATCGTGATCGGCTCCGGGACAACGAGTTCATTGAATATGACGTTCATCCGGAGACCGACCGACCGTGAGGCAGCGTTAAGACTGTGCAGCATTCGCTGTAAATCCTGCAGCGACTCCGCCATTATGACAATGTCGTCAGCGAAGCGGAGATGTATGAGGTATCTGCCATTGACATTGATACCCATCCCAGTCCAATCCAGAGTTTTGAAGACGTCCTTCAGTGCGTTCGTGAACAGTTTCGGGGAGATGACATCCCCCTGTCTCACTCCTCTGAGCAGCTGTATGGAACTCGTCTTCCTGTTTTGGACTTGAGCATATATCGATGCCACGCTGTATAGGCTCCTCAACACCTGCACATAACGCCAATCGACCTGGCATCGCTGCAAGGACTCCAGAACAGCCCAGATCTCTATGGAGTTGAAGGCCTTTTCGTCTCTAAGTCTATAAAGGAGCAATACACCTGAAAGTCCTTTGCTAGAAACTTCTCGGTGATGCTCTTTAATGAGAAGATTTGAACCATGCTTTCCTTTTTGAATCTTGCTTGATCCTGTTCGATAGCTCACTAACACAATACAAATTTATATTGTTTCACCTTTCTGCTTTGTGTGTACTTAAATATTACATGAATGTACATGTGTCTTTATTGTATTACTGTGAAATTAAGTAAAAATAGTTTTCTATTCAAAAATATTGAAATGCAAAAAAGTAGGTGCCCACGTAATCTATTTAAATATTTTATTGCCGTTAACGTAGCTCCATTTATGGCTACTTGTCAAAAACGTGAACGCATTTGTCAAGGCACGTGGCGCTTATTTTTTGGAGGGTTATATTTCCTAATTTAGGGGGCTGTAAGCATGGCGACCTATACCACGAGTTAGCTGGCTATGAAAACTATGCATTACATGGAAAAAAATCGGATTTTGAAAAAAAAATGTCAATAACACATTTCGTGCAAATCGCCCATATATATTTCCATAATAAAGTTGTTCGTGTAATGGTACCATTAAAATTAGTATACTAACCTAACTTGCGGATATAGTGTATTGATATTTTAACGCATAATTGCAGTCATTACAGTTTCTATTAATACAAATTCGTTTCTAATAGATTCAAATGCTCCATTCCGCATAGCGCTATTGGTTGATGGAACGCGAAGAAATGGGTGTGCTATTCTGTCCATTCAAGCTTAGTGTTGCATAGAAATTGCATGGCGACTTGGCTTGCTACCTGTCTCATTTAGTGCTCACTATCTGGTCAACACGTGGGCTCGAGGTGGCCATAGAATTACTACCACTGCGATTTCGAAGGATCCTGAAGCTCTGACTACATAGCAATGGTTAATGGTGGTGAATGCGTTGGTCTTTTTGTTTGTCTAGAAATTGCGAGTGATTTTTAGTTACTGTGAAAAAACTGTATAGTTAATCTTTGAAATAAATACGAAATACATGAGCTTAAACTTGTATCTACTTTTTAATTAATAAAAGAAAGGCGTATTCTACGTTGTGAGTGTATTCCATATATTTATAAATTTATTTCATACCTACAGGGATTATGCTTTACAACCATTTTTTCGCCTCAGGGTATTAGCTTGAGTATCGAATTTGTATTTACAAATGTTTAGATTCCAATAGATATGCAGTAGTACTTCGACGTAGCTCAGTTGTTTGGAGCTTGACTCTGTATCAGCGGGTACAGGGTTCAAATCCCGCTTGAGCATGTACCAATGAAAATAAAGTTTATTGAATTTCTATTTCGTAACTAATAAAAATACATTTACGAAATGCGTAGAATACAACATATAACTAAGTCGATTTCCTCACGTTTTCTCTCACCTGTTGTCTCTAACTAGAATAGGCCCCTCACGTACCTCCAATTATGTGGTTGCCATGCCAGAAGACGTTCTGCGTGACTGCCACACCTACGTGATAAACGGAGCTATTTGTTTTGGTAAACAGTACCTACATACATACATACAAAGGCTGGAGTTTCTTGTTGGTTTTTTTCTAAGCAAAGGCTTCCGAACCAACGGTAGAGTCATAGTTGTAAGATTATTAGTGCTATATACAAATAAATGTAAATTTTGATAGTATACATAATTTGTATCACCGTGGATTAAGGAGATTAAGAAATATTTTGGCCGAGCATGAATCAAGACGTAAGTGTTTGTAGTTTTAAGAGATTCGCGATTTATACTCATGATTAATAATAACAAACGGGACTTATCGCGTAAGTTTTTATAAATTACCTTTATTATTAACCCGACGTTTTGGCTACGTTGCAGTAGCCCTAGTCACGGGCAGATTCGTGAGTGATAAGTCCCGATAAGTCCTGTTACTTATTAATCATGCGTAAGTATTTGGGCATAAACATGTTCAATGAATGTACTGTTACTGCATTTAGTTAGTTAACTATATAGAATAAAACAATTTGAATTACTTTCCAAACATACACATCACTCCCACCTCCGTATAGAGGTGTATGTATAGGGCATAGCGACATGGCTTACCACCTGTCACAATCAGTACTGACCATCTAGTCAACACGTCGGTTTTAGGTTGCCATAGTGTAGTGTAGCAATCACGTGAACCTCTTGACTACCACGCAAAGGTTAAACCCGAAAGTGTTTGTATTATAAATCCAGTTACAGGCACACATTGTGTATCTCAAGGTTCTGTCCACCCGCCCAGGGACGAGAGCGTATTTAAATGAGCAATCCAGAATCTAGGTCGTTCCCCCTTCCCCTGGGAACTGTTACCAGCTGTTGTCTCTGGCCCTGACCTATTTAGACCTGGACCAGGCATATAGGTTTATAGGGATACGTCCTAAAGCACTAGATTAATAAAAAAAATCTATATCTATCTATATTATACGCATGAGTACATATAACATATTAGGCACGTTAGTTACCCTGTAGAAAGTTAGGTAGAGATCACTGATGGGGATTTGTCTCCTCATGTACACTCGGTGGTTATAGCTTCGTCTAAAGTCAATCTTTTTCAGTTGTAAAAATTTATTTAAAGTTTTTTTTTTAGTTTTAAATCCTTTAAAGTTGGGTTCGAAAGCATTTTTGGAAATTCCATTGTCTATTACTTTTTGTATGAATAGGTAACTATAAAGATAACGATACAATAGATAGATACGTACAATTGGTGACAGGTGGCTAGCCCATCGCCCGATAAGTGTAAAGGCCTCCTACGATGTATCAGCATGAAGAGGATTTAGTTTTACAATTCAACAGTGTGTAATACAATGATACTTCAAACTATTGTTACCAAAAATATGAAATTTTTAATTGTTTGTAACTATTTACGTTCTAATACTTAGTTACATACCTTTTGTGTCTTTTGTATGATTGTTTTAAATTTTCCGATGGAAAATTTACGTATTCCAAATAACTTGTGTACAAATTTTGGTACGAAATAAAATTTTCCTATTCTTCATAATAGACTTATATTTAGCAGTGTTTTTCACAGACTGTTCGATGAATATTAAGTTTGACTATATATAAGTCATTGACAAAGACAAACGCGTTCACGACTGTTAACTCTTGCGGGGTAGTCAGAGGTTCAGGTTTCCATCTCCGCAATTGTAAAGGTAGTAATTCTATTGACACCTCGAACCCACGTGTTGACCAGATAGTTAGTACTCAATGTGACAGGTGGTTAGCCATGTCGCCATTTACAAGTACTATTTCCTGTTCGGGAAACAGGTAATCTTCTCGATGTTTTCCCTCACCGCAGTAACTATTCGACGCATTTCGTAAATGAAACGAATAATTACATATAAATTAATTAAACTTTATTTCCATTGGTACATGCTCAAGCGGGATTTGAACCCTGTACCCACTGATACAGAGTCAAGCCCCTAACAACTTAGCTACGGCGAAGTATCAAATTTATCAATTCCTCGTCAAAAATCTTCTTTTTAATACATGTAAAAATGACTATAAGACATTTATTCCTTTATGGGTGGACAGAACCTCTATAAAATCTCACATTTAGTTTTCTTACATCTAAGCTCTTCACTTCAATACAACTCTTAAAACGCGAGTGTGGGCATCAGCGTTCTTTGTTCGGGTGATGACGAAATACCGGCGCTCACTGACCCAGATGCGGGCTTCATCTCGCAGTGAAATAGGATGGTGCATGCCCTACATTCTAGGGTTTAGTGCTAAGAACTAGTTTAGGTTACTACTTTAGTCTAGATAGAGTCCATTAATGTTTAATACTAGTCTTGTTTATTATATTTTGAGTGCTGTTCGTCTTAGTGTTGGTTCGATTGCTACTTATTCTGATTTCATAGTCGTCGTGTAACTACAATAACTATACTAGTAAGAAAATCAGCTACATATATGTATAGTAACTTCATAACACTTTTACATGTGTACATATTTTAGTTGGAGGTATGGATAACTAATATGGATATTATGCTACATTTACTTTTGGGGGTTGATAGAACCTGAGAGATATCATATAAACAAACTTTAACAAAGAAATTGGGAAAACCAACGTATAAAATTAGACTACGTTTATGTAATTCAGCTTTTGAGTCCTTTCTCAGCATAACTGTCTAGTTGTGATAGTATTAGGACATATAACTACATCACGTATGAGAGAAATCGGTTCCCCATCCGTCCAAATCCTGGCAAACCTCTTTCACTTCCTTGTAACTCATATACTCTCGGTAGTTATAGGTACTTCTATCGTCACTATTGCAATATGGCGTCTATCTGACTGTCATAAGCCTTATTGGGCCAGTATCGTTCTCAGTATTACAAGATAACAAGAAACTACTAAATAAAGCGTCAATATTACAACAAAAACTTAGATTTCCTTCTTGGTAAAAACTTCTTCGTCATTGCAAAACATAAACATGCTCTAATAATCTCAAATCTCGTTGCCTTATTGCCTTAGCATTAAGGTTGAGAATCGTGACGAAATATTTAAATTCGAACATTCATCAAGCCATTGCGACATGTGTACAGCAATTTGGTCTTTATTGCTATCATTTTAGGAGATAATTTGCGTAATTTAACAGCGGATGGGATTGACGCTGCTATGAATATTCATTTTTTAAGTAGTGTGACACTAACCTGATCTTCGACACATAATTTAGTTTATTGGGGTATTGATGCATGGTTGAGTAACTGAATCATTATGACCTGTGATACTTTGTCGCCTTTTACATTAACTTGCACTCGATATCCGCAATCTCTAATAGTTAGCGATTTTTTAACAATATATTTGATGAATACAGCTGCATGTTTTATGTTGTTCCTTATTGTCAATCTGTACTATGTTATAAGAATCTTCTGCCTTACCACTCTGGGTTGGTATAGTTAGCTTGATGTATTAAATTTTTTTCATGTAACACTTTTAGCCGTTAGGAGTAGTCAGGACCTTGAGTTTTCATTAAACTCTACGAAGGTAACAAAACACTACTAAATGCATACAATTCTCGTCTTTGATCACGTGTTATAAAGATAAAAGGAGGGTATCTTAGTGAAAATAACACTATCAATCAAACGGTCATCCATCCAAACCCTGACCCCACCCAAAGTTGCTTAATCTCAATGATCTCACGACAAGTGACTCAACGTGTATGTATGCTATAGAAATAATTTCTATACATACTAACAAAGATTTCAAATTAATTACGCACTCAATTTGTGTATCGCCCACTCGCTAATTTAACATGGCGCTGGTTTTTATTCTCACAATAGACTTTTTTGTAAGACCTTGTTGTATTGAAAATAATATTGAAGACGTTAGGCAGTTAATTGGGGATTGCCTACGCGTTCTTTTGAATGGAAAACTGGTACAAGGTTTTCTTTTTGTAGGTCTTGGTATTAAGTAGGCATATTTTTTGCAATAGTAACTATGTAGTTACATCCGAATTTTGTTGCTATAACAATGTTATATTATGTCCCCAAATCTCTGCCTACCCCAGTCCACCATAACAGCTACAGGTAATAAGTTACAGAAAATGACATACCTGTTGATTTGTGTAATTTGTTTTCGTTTTATTGTACTCTAACTGAAATAGTACTTGCGATAAGGCCTTCATTCGTTTATTTCATAAAATTGCTAAGACAGAGACACGAACCTTTGACTGTAAGGTTTATTAGTCCTGAATTATGTACTATATAGTATATATGCGTGTTAAAAACTGCCAACGTATATCTAAAATTAAAAACGAACATATTCACGATCTTTAAACCTTACCGGGTAGTCTGAAGTTTTCCTCCACAAATGCGTAGTTAGTAAACCAGAGTGTGATATCTAAAATTCAAAGCAAACATATCTACGACCATTAACCCTTACGGAGTAGTCAGATCTTCGCTTCCACAACTGAAATAGCGTAGTTAATGATTCAGAGTGCGATTAATACATAACATGTCCTTAGTCGCCTTTAGCATTCATGCCATGCCTAATTCATCATAATTGGCGGCTGTACATGATTATTTAATGAGCGCACGTACTGACACATGTACGCCGATATATGATTGATTAGCCCGGGATATTGATTGGAATATTTATAGACGTATTCATAGGTCTCTCCCTAGCTATTAGGATGGACAGAACTTTGGAAATAATATCTCGGTCTATAAGACATTGTATGAGATTGTAGTATTGATAACTGTATAGTTATCTGTACCTACGTAGAATCGTCAATCTATTTAAAGGTGGTTAACAGGACTACAGAAACTTAATCTCTACTGGAATCTTAAGCATAATAAATTAACAGGCTTTTGATGTCACTTATATGGAAAATTGTGGAAAATTGGTATCAGAATCTTTAGATAAGAATATTTACAAAAAAGCCAGGAAAATCTTAGTAGTTAGTATAAAATCTTTTAAAATTACCAAATTTGCACTAAAAACTATTAAATAATGTAGTTATCACTTTAATAAATTAATTGCATCTGGTCTCTTAAGTATTAACAATAAACAGAAAAATCACAGCTGGTTACATTCGTTTCAAGTCCCAGATTAGCACAAAGCTATATTAAATAAAAGCAGTAAAGAACAACTGTCGTGGTTTGACCCAGACATACAGAATTGGCATTGGCAGTTCGCCATAAAAGGCGCTAGATTTACCAGTTTCAATAGTTTCATTGCCTTGTATTGCCACACCATAGATCTTGGGGCGAGCTAGATATAGCCTTTTTAACGACCATGTTTAGCGCTGTTACATTGTATTTGGTTGTGTAAAGTCATGTTGAAAACGTAGAATTTAATATATTAGATATCGCCTATCTAGTAATGAGTAACTATTAGTCATTTATGATAGCTATTATGACTGCATTATGACACATTGCTCAATAGTCTAAATTATATAGTTGCGATTCTATTATCTGTGGTTACGATATAATATCTTTATCAGGTGGGTAGACACATATCATAAAAGCATTTGTAATAGTACGCAATCCTAACCTACTTATTGATGAACATAATAAAAGTCCTAAATATTCCTTGAATAGGTAACATTGGGTGTCTTGACAAGCTTTGCCAAAAAACCATTTTTATAACTACTTACTGTTTCGCGAAGTGGTTTTCGGATGGTTAATACTATTACAAAATTATGAAGGTTACTCAACCTCTCTCTTCCCCGAAAAGGTATTGAGTAATTAAATAATATGGAAGGATTGAATATTGCGCAAGCATTATCATTTTTATTATTAGTTAGTAGACTGTCGTATCTAGTTTATCTTTAGTCTATGCTAAACAGCTGATACGACCTTGTACATGCGAAGGGTGCTAATAATGGCTAAAAATAAAGCTTATTTTAATGACGAAGAATGTGGTGGTTATATTCCTAAGTTATAGGCATTCCGTGCTAGTCTAGTACCTAAATACATTATTAACTGCCTTACTTCTAGTAATAGGAAGCGAAAAAGGGAAGTAACTAGTTAGTAGTAAATGAAATTTACGTAAATGAGCTACTAACCAGCATAAAATACAATAAATAAAACGCCTATGTAAAACATTGACCAACCCTTGCCTCGCCGATTTCTCCCTACGATCTGCTGGAGGTTATCACTAAACGGGACAAGTAGACCTATTGTGCAATAAAGAATAAAAATATTTTAGTGAAGTTAATGTCATTAACTACACTTCGACATTAATACCAAAGGGGACATAGGATATGTAATGTCTTCGAGTGTACAGTATTATTATAACTACTGTTCATTATAATTATAGAATATTAACTGATTATGTTTGAAGGGTCGCGGTAAAATATCATCAAGGTTTGAGACTATAGTTGTGATGTGTATGTGTTTCTGTGTCGGCTTATCTGGGTACTACCTATCCGCAATGGTAATTGAACCCAATTACAGAGGCCAAGGCTGTACCCGGTAGCCAAGCAATTACTACTAAGTACTTTTCAGATTGCAAACTGCAACTTTGAGTATAGTATCTTTACGGCTTAGTTTTTTTAGCGGTAGATAGAAATTGGTGTTTTAATTTTCCGTCCATTCTAAGGTATGTAGACGCGATGCGTGATTTAGATAATACACATGAAATTTATGTTTACGTAATTCGGCAGTGATAATGTATTGTTGCAAGTTTTGATTTTTGCATACATTTTCATTTCATTGCCATACATACATTGCTTTATATGACACTCAGCGGTTATAACGTACCTACATGTAACACTCACTCAATTTACGTACTAAATATACTCTATTGGTGCATCATTCATTTCATTAGAAAGGCCCGTAGGTAACCACTTTGTATGAATTGGGAAGTTTTGTATTTACGTACGTTAGGAAATTGAATTTCCATTCCTTATCATGTCGTTACAACCTTGTCAAATTATCACTTTCGCAAATATTTGCCAATCGGAATTAGCGTGGCGATAACGATTGGCGCATAGTCTTTGCACTGATTTAGTGCTATGCGGTCTGGGGATAATTGAATATAACTAGCTACCATTCTGCTTGGCATTTTGTAAGAGAAAACTTAGTTATAGTTGTTTAGTATGATTTTGGTTGAATCAAGCAATGAGTTAAGAATGTCTTTTATTTTTGTAAAGCTACAACTACTACTTTGTAAGCTAAAAGTTCAGTCCCAGTAACTTTTTATAAGGTTTACGTTTTTAGGAACAAAAGACTATTTTTCATTTCGAAACACGCGAACATATAGTAGCCATGACAATGCATAGTGGCGCCAGTTAATAGAAAATATTGTCTTTTGTTCTTATTAACTTAAACCTTATAAAAAGTTACTAGGACTGTACTTTTGGCGTTGACACTGGGACTGTACTTTTGGCGTTGACTGTACAATTTGTACGGTTGTGGTCCCTTTAAGGATAGTTAGAAGTCGAGTAACTATCATCACCTGAATGTGTATTATGAGTATTTCCCATATTGTAGTTACTAGTTTGTTACGAATATATGAAGTTTTACATCTACATTGCAAAGCACTCTAGCAGATTTCCTTTCTTCTGTCCACCCCGAAAGGGATTAAAGGAATGAGTATGTATGTTTGGCAGGTAGTATTTAAGATGAAGTAGCAGACGAGATATCTAAATGTGGGTTATTTGTGTTTATTGGAACGTAAAACGGTTTCAATTATCCACTTCAATGGCCATTCGGTGTTTCTGGGCGATGGAGATCTCGCCACGAACGGCTGCTAAGTGCTGGTTTGGGAGCTAAAGAGTGGTAACTAGTGGTTCAAGGAACAAATAAAATTAGGAGTAAGCCATACGTAATATTTGCCCCATAGACAGCTGTTTGATGACGTCACTTACACTTTTCTTCAACTGAGGTTCACTGCTTTTGGTGTATTCTTTTTGTATTTGGTTCATGTAGTGGATGCATTTCCTTCATTCATTCATTGACATATTTTGGGAGGCGTCTAAAAAAGAAAGGGGTTGTCACATACCGGCTATTAGACCAACCAAAGTCATTGATATTCTTAAATGTTTCTTCCTAATGAATAAAATACGAAAGGGTCTTTGGAAATAGGTTTATGTCCCCCCTTCAGAGGTTATGGAGTTGAATTTATTTTTACATCCAGGTATATTCACGTCCTTTATCCTCTCAGAGAGTGTACAGAACCTCGGAGATAATAGTTTTCTCTATGTCTCGAACTAGTCGGTATATGCATTTTTAAATTAAATATTTCTGTTACTACGACAATATTAGAGAAGGGTCGATTATTGTATTATAAATATGCCCCCTTGTTTACTCGCTAACCTTTTATTTGTACAAGTACTTTGTTTGCAATTTTGTGCCAAATTCCAACCCTAAGAAATTAATGCTATATGAAATCAACAATTTATAAAGTTTCTTGCTGACATATGAAGTCTAGATAAATAAAAAGAAAAATCTTTAAAATCATTTCTTCCTAAACTGTAATTCTTTTTGAGATAGACAGACTTAAGTGCTCAACTTCCTTGCTTAATTGATTCACTACTTTAAAGGCCAGTTTCCAATAGATAATGTCAAATAAACGTAGGCACTAGTTCTATGTCTAGATCTAGAAATGATAGTTATCAAGGAAACCTTGGCAGTACACGTGGTTACCCATCCAGGTAGTGACTCCGTCCAATGCTGCTCTACATTAATTATTTATTAATCTAGAACCGGTATTTCTAGTTAATTATAACCGGTTCAAAATATCTACTCTATATTGTATTCTTAGCAGTTATAGCAATGTTGGCATGTATGTATGTAAAAAGATATATAAATTTAGAGAAGTACTGTATATAACTGCATGTAATATAATAAGGTATACTATTTTGATCAATGACCGTAGTGCTAACCCTAATAATAATAAAAGTGTATAGTTATTTACAGGTACAAAAACATACTCAATATAAAAAAATATTCAATTAAGACTTGCAAACGTAATAAGAAAATCTTTAAAATAATTTTCTATTACAACGTGCTGATATGCAGCTACTAACAATCTATTCCAATCCCCGACTAGCACTTGGCACTGCTTTATATAACCATCTAATCTCGCCTCTTCCACACAATATCATTCGGTGTTATTTATTCAGTCAACAATAGTTGTTAGGATGGTTTTTATGAGGGCTTCCATTTCACAAGTTATTATCGCCTTTCACTTGATTGTGTAGGGTCGCCATGGTGTCTGGAAAACTGTGGATAATATAGACACAATACAAGATAATAATTGTGATTTCTTAAAAGGTGTGAGATTTAGTTGTTCTAGTATGTTGTAATAATATTCTATGTAATATCAAAACCCCAATAACCAAGCAAAAAGTGATCAAGAAGATGTTTTCATGTCTCCAAGGTTGTTCATCCCGAAAGAGATTACATAATAGGATTGACGAAAGACTTCAATTAATAATTTTGTCTTATAAAAATTAAAGAGTAGCTAATAATTTTAGCATGGTCAGTGGGCAAAGACTCAAATTTACATTTATAATTGTTTTGTTGCAGTTGTTAGATTAGTTATATAAATACAACTCTATTGTATTAATTAGATTAGTTAAATTATAAAATACTAATTATTATTGTTTTCTCTTTACAGGTATGTAAATATCAATAATAGACAGACACATGATACCATCACGTAAGTAGATACAAGCAATACCCCTAGTTTATAAGTATTCATTATAAAAGTTTTACATTGTGTATACTTGCGGCTCTTACATTCATATACATTCACGTCCTTCGATTCTTTTCAGGGTGGACAGTACAGAGATTTGGTATCTAAATTATATATAAATATAGATTTAGTATGTCAATGTTCTATCATTGGCGACAGGTTGCTAGTCCGTCGCCCAAATGATCTTATTTACACCTAGTCCTCTACGACATGCTAGGATGAACGGCAGCTAGTTATCATTCTGTTTACGTCCCCAGACTGGCACAGGACTGTAACCGCTCTTTATTTGTATTATGATAGAATGACAATAATACTTTTAATTTTAACTAATTCCAACTTATACCTAAATCATAGTCACCGTACACTACGCCGCTACGTTTGGCGAGATTAATTTGTCTCAGAGACGATTTTAACCGGGGTCATTCAACCCCCGGCGGGAATAGCATGTTACCGGACCGGGCTATTGGAAAATTGGAATATCTGGAACACAGATTGAACTAGCCCCGGGTATGATATACTCATCAGAGTAACTAACTATAATAGGAAGTTTGTGATGTTAATAGGATACTTGTAAGCCTTTCCATTAGGTATGATTTAGGAGTGCGATGAGGAGTATATGGAATGTAATGAGCGATGGGCTAGGACCCTTTCTTTAGTATATTGAATGAGATAGTTTTTTAATAGTACTTATAGTACATATTTGTAAACGGTCCGAAATCACTTGTAACTTAGGGTACAAGTTAATTATCTGTTGAAAAACGTAGTTTGAGAGGCCAACAGCTACATAATTTCAAGCTTCTGTCTACCCCGAAAGGATTTACAGTCGTGAATATATTACATTCTGTCCCAGTAATAAAGGAAATGACCTAGATATTAGGTTCCCTGTCTATTTCCTGGACAGGTGTGCCACATTCAACAGGTTTGGGAATGTTGCCAAAATATCCTGATCGATTCCTGGAAAACACTATTATATTTGGGACGGTTTTAACGGTGTCCCGTGCTAGTCTGGTACGTAAATAGAATGTTAGCTAGCTGCTTTTTACCATGTTGGACGACTGGGATTAAAGAGAGTTTATTGCGAGATGGAAACTAGAAACCTTTAACCTTTATTCGATGTTAATGACATCACAATCCCGATATTAATGTTTGCGAACGTAGAATCTAAATATATGTGTTGATGAAGTGGAAGGGTAGTTAGGTAGAATCAGCCCAATAAGACCCATAAAGATTCATGTTTAAAGTACATTTATATAATCGCCGAGTGTGTATGAGGAGGTGTATGGGCTTTTAAATTGCTACCTAAATCAATGGAGGGAAGTCGTGATGAGTTATGTGTATACGAGTATGAATGTAAATGTCGGAATGGCAATGGGAAGATATCCATTAGATCCTTAGCCATTTATTACAGTACGTTATCAAAAACAAAAAAATCTACAACCATATTACCCCGACTACCACTTCTAATTATCTTCTTAACCTCCTAGGCGATACAAACGGGGCCTGAATATGCCAAAGTGTAAGGAGGTCGAGCGACCTCTTTGCTGGAGTGACGCTAAGCGAAAGGGCAACTGCCAAGCTCTCAGCTTAAGTGGAAAGATGAGGGCTTAGGGCTAGGCTGTACTGGATAGGGAAAATAAAAAAAAATTGTATTATAAATAAAATAAAGGTAATCAGATATCTTTATTAATTTATCGTGATGTGACCCGGTCTCTCATAGTAAATAAAATGAGTGTAATCGCGAGTGTTTAAAAATAACTATATTGTATTATGTCTGCTCAGTTAATGATAGAGAAATAAGCACTGACTACCCCGAATGGGTTTGGTGGTCGTGTATATGCGTATGCTATTTATACATATGCATTCACGTCCTATAATCCCTTCGGGGTGGACATTACCTCGTAGACACGATACTATTTCCTAAGTTACATTTTAGCATAAACATTGGGATTGTGATGTCGTATGGAACATTGGTTGCTAGCCTATCGCCTAATAAGTTCCATTTACCTCTACAGTCCCTTACGACATGCTAGAAAGAACGGCAGCTAGTTAGCATTTTTCTTTCGTCCTGTACAAGCAAGGGACAATGCATATGTATTTGTGTTATAATTTTAGTATATTACCTTATTATTCAGGGGTAGAATAATTTAACACTTATTACTGATACATTATTATTAAACACTACATAATTAGCTGAGTAATGCTAGGGTATTTGGTCACTCGATAATCATTAGTTTGGAATGTCAGAATGTACAAATAGATATAACTATTCCGAGAAATACCTTACTCGTCATATATACATACATATACTTAATATTGTTATGTTTACATAGACTAGGTTAACAATAACATAAAATCTGAGAAAGCTATGTTAAAACATAAACAAGTTCGTTACGCTAAAAGTTACTAGTTTAATGTTATTATGCAAAACAGATTGACAGCTGATTACAATCTATTAAAATCCCAAACCGCAAGAATATCCTTTATACTCCCTTTTAGAAGCTATTCAACTTCCATTTAACTTTTGATCCCATTATCGTCACTTCTACTTAATGTTTAGGACCTTAAATTACTCTTCAGTTCATTGTAATAAGGGCTTAAGATTTCGAATTGTTTCCATAATAACTTTAGGTAATATTATAAGATTCACTATGGTATTATATTGTGCTACTTGGGGACTTGAATGCAGTGGTAATAGCTGCTTTTTTGGTATAAAGTTATATAGGGCTTTTAATGTACTTTTAAGTAATATGTACTTACTATATTATTGAGGAGTACTTACTGCTAGTGAGAACATTCAGACCTCTGACTACCCTACAAATGACAATGGTCATTAGGCATTTGTTTTATGCGATATTTGTTTAAGTAGTTTGTAAAATTTAATTACCAACAACATTTCGAAAAAAAAAATGCATAGTTACTCCTTTATAAATTGCAGATGTGTCTGTATTTATATACCTTTGATAACTAAAGTGCATTTTATATAAATAATAATAGCTGAATCCGGAAATAGAAACCTTCCTTTCCCTGTATCGAAAAACAAGCTTACATCATACATACGAGTCCATATTATCTGTATGTAAGAACAATATACGTACGTATACTCATATATGCAGTCGTATCTACGTTTTATGTCTATCCAATAGATCTAAATGATCTAAACGATAACACGGTCTGATTAGTATGCCTCGTACAACATTTGTATGTTTACATACCTCCCTGTATGGTGAGCACATGCTAACCAATAAAGCAGTCTACACTAACAGATGTGATTCACAAGGTCAAATAAATAAACATTAGGTAGTTACAGGCGGATAAATTGCAATCTTTTTATAAATAACTTTGCGAATATTTCTACACAGGTCTGGGTTATAGATTGCATAACTATTGGTATTTAATATAACATAACAAATGGTTTACGACCATTAATTAACCTTTTCGGGGTAGTTAGAGGCTTTAGTGACTGTATTTACGGAGGTCTATGGCCAATCGAAGCCCACGTTTCACTAGATAAGCAGCACCTAACGGGATAGGTACGGGTCCTATGATAATAAACGAGTTCTATGTATAATGCTAAATATTTTATGTTCTCTTACAATTTTTAGAACCCTGGTTTGATAATATTATATATTTAAAAAATATTCAAACTTTGCTTAAGATATAATAAATAAATTAATATCTTTTAGTCAGCTACTTCGATATTCAGGGAAGAAAGACAGTTATTTATCTTTCTATTAAAGTCCCAGCTAGCACACCGACGATACATAAGATTGAATATTTTATTCCCTTGTTCAGTTACTAACTGTACTATTGCAGTTATATTCAAATCACCTCTACACGTATGATTATTATACAAAACACATGTCCCTCCGTTTATATACATGTAACATAAACATTACATTAATAAACACAGTAGTTATTAGAGCTTGTATCAATAGAAATGAAGATGTCTGATTTGCTATGTACACTATTGAAATAAAAATACATTTCCGAAATGCACCGAATCCTATGCGGAAAACATCGTGAGGAATCCTACCTGTTCTCGAACAGATAATAGTGCTTGTACCTCTGTCTACCCCGCAATGGTAAATGGTCGTTAAAGCGTTTGTCTTTATACATATAACGACCGTTCGTTCATGCTGAGTAGTTAGAGGTTACCGTCTTCATTATCAAATAGAGTCAGTGTTTTTTTTTTCAATTATAAACTTATCACTATATTGTTCACATTGTATCAACATACATACACACCACGCCTGATTCTTTGTCCTGAGATCACAGATCCCCATTTGTCCCGATCCTGACAGACCATCTTCGCTTCTTTGGCACTGATACATCTTCTCATACATTGTATCAACTATGGATTAAAGAACGTGAATGTATATTTATGTAATGTTACAACTTGTGTACTTAAGGCTAATCTCTCGAGAACCGGAAATTATGTCATACATAAGGCAAGCTTATTTAGTCATCTAGTATATAGGATATCTCATATCCCTAGTATTAATGAGACTTTAAGTAGTTAGTACGATATTTAACGGCCTATTACGAGAACCGGATATTCAATCTTAATCATTTTATTGCTCGATACTTAGAAATATAATAGTTATTAGCTCTTTTGATATGGACAGAATCTTGGGAAACGGGCTCCTTTATAATTTTTAGCTTTGGGTTTTTACATGGAAATAGAATATTAGTGATTGTATAAACGCCACATTATACTTAAATTTCTATAATTATCAATTATTGTTGCTTTTCCCAGTTCCCCATTTCGTGCAAAAATTAAACGTATGTATGTATATGTATATGAGTGTGTATGAGCAGATGTATGAGTGTCAATCAAGCGAAAGTGGTCTTTCAGGATCGGGACAAATGGGGATCCGTGATACCTGCCTATCACTTTACAGGGAATCAGGCGTGATGTGTATGTATGTATATACAATTTACATCCACGTCTCTTACTCCCATCCAAATGGACAGAACCTTGGAGATATAATAGTTTCTCAATTACATTTATCCAAAATACATGGTAACTACTTAAATAAAATATTTGTGACAGTTTGTTAACTCATCGTTCAATACATTCTTTTAGTCCCTACAGATCAGGACAAGAAAGGGTAGAGAATCCCTTAGTTACTACAACATACCGGAAAGAAATACAGCTAGTTGCTACTATCTACGTCCCTAACTAACACATATCAATCAGTGCATTGACTCTGTCACCTGATATACATAATTATTGGAAGTCATTGTTCTCTGATTGTGTTTAATTGTTCATGCGTAATGAAAGCGACGTTTGCGGTTCATTAGTCCATCGCTAATTGATTGCATAATGTAGGTTGGTACTGTATTGGTGTAGGAAGTAAGTGGAAAGATAATTATCTGCCTATCTTCCTGGTATGACGTCACAACCCCAAAAGTTATGCTAAAAAGTGATTTAGCAGATACTAAATCTCCAAGGTTCTGTCCACCTCGAAAGGGATAAATGACGTGAATGTATATGTATGTCTTCCTGGTATGTCATAGGGTATGTCATGAAATAAATGGAACATTCTGGCTATTCTATTGTGTACGTAGCGAAAAAAACAGAAGAGCGTGCAAGAGAAGTTTCGAATATGTGAGTGAGGCAAGAGAGATTTGTCAATATCGTTCAATATGGCGTTCGAAGGACTGGAATGCATAGAGCCGTGAATATATGGACGTTTAGGCTATAAGGCTAAAGATGATTGAATAATCTACCAAAGGACTACTGTCCATTCCGACAGGTCTTAAATATATAAAATGACATACTCTGTACATCATTAGCGAAACAATTGTGGTCAAAGCAATTTCATTGTTATTTGCAGTATACAATTGTTTTGACGTAATGAGTGATCTTTAAACAAACAATACTTATGTATTTCATATCACATTGCAGTTTCGGATATATGCACTTGAATCTCTGACTACCCCGTAAGGTATTATGATCGTGAATGGTACGAGTATGTTTAACATTGCAACGCGGATTCAAACTACAAACACCTGTTAATTGTATTTATAACACCAGATAGATATTTACATAACAATCCCGACTTATAAATATGTACATAAGACAATTCATACACGACCATTGATCCTTGCGGGGCAGTCAGAGATTCAAGTGTATACATCTGAAAATGCGGAGTTAATGATCTTATCAAGCAATCCCTAATTAACATGAAACAAGCCCTGTGTAATTAAGGTCATGAGTAACAGAAAGACGATGTTGTACTTAGGTTCTCGGAAACACTAAACCTGATTTACATCACGGTTGCAATTCTCGAAGATGTAGACGGAAATATGGGTCAATAATGCGTTGGTTTCATAGTGTATGTATGTGTACTGTTCTTTTATTCCTGTATAGTTGGATAGGACTATTGAGATATATTTCTTTTAAGTTTCTACCCAACACTATAGTTACTAAATTTAAAAAGGTTCTTCGGATCCTCTAATTTTGTCATTTGCTACAGGTATTATTTTATTGAGTATATGTATATCAATAACATTACATACACTTCATAACCCATATCCCTTGCGGAGTATTAAGAACTTCGCACATCTGTGAAACGCGAATGTTAAAAAGTAGTCTAATGATGCGGGATTTGAACGCTGAACATGTTAATTATTGACTAGCTCCAAACGACTTAGTTATACCAATATTTCTATATTTTTCTAGTTTTAAATACATTCAAAACAAAACAAAAACGTGTTCATGAGCATTAACCCTTGCGGGGTAGAGTGGTTTAGGTGCCCATCTACACATTTGCGAAGGTAGTAATTCTATGGCCACCTCGAACAGTCATACAGTCAATAGTCAGTACTCAATGTGACAGGTTGGTAAGCTATGTCGCCATATACAAGCACTAACGTCTACATACGCACAACTATAAGCACAGTTCGGGGAACATCACGAGGTTTTTATAAATACTTTCCTACGTGTTTACTTGTCTTACTATTAGCAACAATGTACCTCTTGTAGTAACACGGTCGTAAAGGTAACTGGGTGACCCGGTTTAGTCAAATGTCTGGAGTTGGGCTGGTAACTCATGAACGGCCTATTTACGTAGCCTATTAGAGTTGACTATAACTATAAGAGTTACATATGCAGCTCTACCTTAAATATTTTTGGGGTAGTCAGAGTTTAAGTGTTCACCATCAACTGAGCATGGCGATGGTAAGTCGTAACCCACTTGGTACCTGATAATCAGTATCCTATGTGACATCGTAGATATAGTGAGAAATAGCTAGATTTGTTCCTAAAGGAAGTATACATAATGCAATGTGTATATGATTTTGTTGTTTAGTCCCAGATCAGCACATACCCCTGTCTTTTGTCCAACATGTTGTTAAAAGAGACTTTGGGGTTTGGTATTTACTACTACAATCTCGAAAATTCCTAACATTATTACAGTTATCCACTTGATTGTACAAGCATACACATATTCACGGCTCTAAGTTCCTAAGGGGACTGCCTATCCCCTCAGATTCGATGGCTACCTGGAACAATCTGACAAATTCTACTTGCTTAACTCACGCCCTTTAACTTTAAGCCTTGAGAAGAATGTTTCTAATTTGATCTGTATTATATTCTACGCGACCTTCTACGTTCATCTCTACCTTCCACTTTAGCTCTATAAATTCATTATGCCCATACCAGCTTAACATATACCTTTTTCTATTCTCACTCGCATCTCATGCTTTTATAAGTAATACTAGCTACGCTCCGGCTTCAAACGGGTATAAAATGTATAGCCTGCTCCACTTTTTGCTGGATGTTATTATGCATATAAACCTTCCTCAATTCCTTCTTCAATAGATAACTAGAGTGATTCAGCTCTAGTTATCTATTGAAAAAAACCGCATCAAAATCCGTTGCGTAGTTTCAAAGATTTAAGCATACAAAGGGACAAAGAAAGCGACTTTGTTTTAAATACTATGTAGTGATGAGTATTTCTGTCAAGTTTCTTTTAACGTCAACATCTCTGTACCCTTAACGCGATCGTAGAACCAAAATAATTGCAAGTAATAAAGAACATAATAATAATAAAGCTGTTTTTCAAGTGCCTAATTAATAAAAGTACATAGTTAAGCTACTATTACGCATGCATGACGATCGCCGACCGTGTATAATGGCCTTAATACTGTTACGACCAAGATTAGTGCAAAGATGAAAGTGTACTAAGTACTTAAATAAGAAAATGAAAAACATTCATTCACTGCTCATATACATTTTGACATGACACTACACAGTTAGACACAACAATAATACATATAAGGAGTAGGCACGTGATGCAGTGAAAATGTGCTGTCTCAGTATTTAATGCAGCTAACCTGTTGTTGAGGGCTTGAATCTGTATCATTGGATATAGGGTTCAAACTCCGGATCAAGTAATATACCAAAGGAAATTAGCTTTTCTATGTATATTTACGAGAAAAAATAAATTTTCGAAATGCACTGTATACTACGGTTAGGGAAAACATGGTGAGGATACCTACCTGTTCCTCGAAATGTGTTTGTAAATAGTGACATTTAGTTACAACCAATCACATTAAATTGTAATAATCTGGTTAATGCAAGTGTTTGAGGTTCCCATAGACTAAATTGCGGAGCCTTTGTGAATATTAATATAAGTTAGTAACCAAAAATATAAAATAATATATATGTATGAGTGTCAATGAAGCGAAAGTGGTTGGTCAACATCGGGACAGATTGCGATCTCTGATCTCCGCCTACCCCTCTACAGGGAATCAGGCGTGATGTGTATGTATGTATTAAATAAAATTATAGACAGAGCATGTATACACATATAGTAAACGTATACATACAGTTGATTGAAAACATGCCGTGATTTCTATACATGCATGTTTATTCAATCATCTATTCGACACCAATTTAACATGACCTTTCTTTTATAAGTATTCTAAGGATTCTATGTTTCATCTTAAACTGGTCCATAGTTCAATGTAACTCAATTGATATTCTTGATATTTTTATTAGTTCAATTCAATGATATGAGTGAATTTATGTTCTTGCTTTGATTGTATTTAATTAAGTACTGAATAGGCTGTGCCTTGAATAGATTGTTATTAGATTTATTTATATTCTAGAAGACAATTAAAAAAGGGTCTAGATTTACTAGTAATTTTGAGCCTATATCTGATATTATTTGTTTATGTCCTATATGCATGAAAACGTTATGAATTAAAAAAAAAATGACATCGCTACACTCAATATTCATGCTAAAAAGTGACATAGGAGATATTATTATGTCTCCGAAGTTCTGTCCACCCTGAAAAGGATTAAAGAACGTGAATGCATATGTATGTATGTATTATTATCTTAACTTCAATAACATCGCTATGTAAATATAGCATAACACTTCTGCCCACTATTTTAGACATTACGGTCGATATAATTATGTATATAGGTTGCTGTTTCCTATGGTACTTATAGTTTGTTACAAAAGAACCTTTTGATATTGTTTCAGCCGTGATTCAGCGGTAACCATGGCAACGAAAACAGAAACAATCTGAAGCGAACCAAGTGAGTATTGGAATTTTAACTTTGTGCCTTCATCTTAGAGTATATTTTTCAATGAGATTAATTTTAATAGAGTTTTCAACAATGCGTAGAGATCCCGCCACATAAGGTGGCAGTTGGAGGCGTCGCCACAGTCGCGTAATTCAGTGTTACCAGTAAACACGCCAAAACTAGCACTCACTGTGCCATACGGCTCGATACATTATAGGTTTCATTTGTAACGGTCTTTGGTTGCAGAGCTATAAACTCAAATAAAACAAATTAATATATCAAAGTCAAAATATGTTTATTAAACTATTTCAAACATGATTAATAATTAACGGGACTTATCCTTCTTATTATATATTACATATATTATGTGTTCCTTCACTCTGTCCGCAATAGATCGTTTAGTGTGTTCGACGTAGGATTTCCCACAGCTGCAATCAATCTTATACACACCCTTATATCTTATATCATGAGTATAAATCGCGAATCTCTTAAAACTATTATTTCAAACATGGCACTGAGCATTGTCTTTACATATTTTTTACCGAGGTTAGATCAGCGGAGACCATAGCTTGGAGAAGAACTAACAAGAAACTCCGGAAATCAATTTATTATAATCACCCTTAACAAACATAAAAATTACAAAGAGTGGGCAAAAAACACAACGCTGGTAATACTAAATTTACCTTTCATACAAAATAACACGCAATGGCGGTAACGTCAAATTTAGTTCCAAGTTTGGCTACTGCCACCTTATGTGGCGGGATCTCTATGTTAACTAGTTTTACTAGCTAAACATTACGACCCAAAATGTGGTATAGGTATACAGGCAGACTTCAATGCAGTAGAAAGTCAATAGAGTATTGTATTATTCCATACAAGTTAAAAATCGTATATTCGTGGAACATATTTATCTATATTTCCATCAACTATCTAACGGGAATAATTTTTTTTTATATGTGGTATACCTAATAAGATATGATATAACAAACACATACCCTACATACTAAAATATTAATAACCATCTAGTATGTATCTATGTATGTGTATTATCTGTGAAACTTTATGTATAACCCTACATAATTATACTTCTTTAAAGGAAAAAAGGTTTTTGTATGTACTCATACATTTACTTTGCAGTCAAAAACAACACCTTGGTCACTTAGCATGACATAGTTATCGGGGTTGTGATGTTATATAGACCATTGGTAGGTTGATAACCCATAGCCCAAGAGATTCTATTAACCCCTAGTCCCTTAGTCTCCTACGACATGCCGGGCAGAACGACAGCTACTTTGCATTATTTTACGTCCCAACTAGCACGGGAAACGTATGTATGTATATAGCAATTGATCTAAATGTTATTTTATTAAGACATAGCCATAAAACCGACCCATATGTTACATAAGGTTTCCTTTCCTATGAATTATTGATACGCAATAAAATGGTTTACACAGATGCTGTGGGGTTTTAGGAAACGTATTTTATTTGTTCCAAACCACCAGTGTAACAAGGTCTCTTAAGAATTCTACTACGTTTGCAACCGTTACAAGTACCTAAAACCGCCGAGTGTGTATGAGGAGGTGTATGAGTGTCAATGAAGCATAAGTTGTTTGTCAGGTTTGGGGCAGATTGGGACCGTGATACTGTATACCCCAATACAGGAAAACAACAAACCACTAATGTAATTAATACTTTTTTATACTGTACTAACTTTGTCTGTAATCGTTATAAGCAGGACCTAAAACCGCCGAATGTGTATGAGTGTCAATGAAACGAAAGTGGTTTGTCAGGATCGGGTCAGATGGGATCTGTAACCTCTGCCTTAACAGGGAAACGGGCGTGTTGTGTATGTAGATAATATCTATGTCATATTATGTATGTCTATAACCCACGAACCAAATATAAAGAGGACCCGGCGTAAGGAGTGGTCTCCGTTACGCGGTGCGGAGTCCAAATGGCGTTTTTTAATTGGTGCGGAGACTAAAAATGTGTAGGAGAAAGAATATACCTGATTTGATTCGCCGATGCAGTGTTTTAATTGGTCGTAATATCTCCCCTCCATCTCGCGTACTTCGTTTCACCCCGCGTAATGCCACGCTAGTTTCCATACAAATATTGCGTAAGGCCAACTCCTCTTATTAATTACTCCATGTTATAACCTCATACGGGGTGTCCAGAATAGGTAAGAAAATGAACACGTCACATTTAAACTTAGTTATTGGCGTTTTAATCTTCTTAGATTACTTTTACAACATGCTGTAAAGACGTTAACATTAATGGTACGTAATTAACAATCTATTAATGCCACTGTTAGCATGGGAATACCCATTTATTACAATATTATTACTTTTACATAACATTATATACACTCATTACATTACACATTTATTTAGACATTCACGCCTATTTTCCTCTAAAGGAGTCATACTCCTACTGGTTATGATAACGTATCCCCACTTTTTCAATGGCTTACTCGTGTAACACTTTCTGTGGACAGAAGCTAGAGACTAGGAGTGCATGACTGATGGCTATCCCATCACCAATATTCCATTACAATCTCAATAGTATTAGATTACTATATACCTCGATAGTATGGACTAGAAGTGACAGAGTAGATTATGTTCAATGTAAATAGAAATAAAGTAATAGAATGTACCTAAATTGCTCCTGTCTCAAAAAACATAAACATAACATACGCTTCACGACTTGTGTATACACACTCCCTTTTTTATTATGGCGGGGTAGTCAGAGGCTTGAATGCCCATCTCCGAAATTTCGAAGGCATGTTAGGTATGGGCCATTCGAAGCCTGCGTATCACTAGATAGACAGCACCCAACGTGATAGGTAGTGAACCGTATCGCCGTATATAGGCACTGACTATTACCTATCCTGAGGGATAGGCAGGTTTCCTTACGATGTTTCCTGTCTAAATATCTGCTAATACTAAAAAAGACATGTATCTAACGTTCTAACAACCCCCTAAAGGCAACAAATCACAACTTTTATTCCCTTAAACATAAGAGTACGTAATAGCTGTATTAAAACCTAATACTCATTTCTAGTCCTTGACTCCGTCCCTTTTACTCCTACACCTTTCTATCTTGCATCCCTTTCTCCCCAGCATCCCTATCGATCTTCTGGTTCGACCTTGACCTTGGCTTGAACGTGGGAGTACATTCATCCCTTTGCCTTTACGAGGTAAACAGATGTATAAATCAATGAGATAGTAGGGCTATTTGATATATGTATAGCTTATGTATGTATTTACGAGTACCATAGTTTAGTAAGTTAGTTATTTAGATGTTTGGGTGTTGGTTAGAATGTTACTAGGTACGAAAATATAAAGAATTAAAAACTGAACTTTAAAATATTAATTTTGAGTTAGGAGATTATTTTATACTGCATAAGCTTTGATTACGATTTGTAATAGGTTATAGCAAAAATGATTCTCATTATAATATTTCTTATATTCGATGGATTTCGGTACACTTTTTGGGAATTACAGATGTTACGTGTTTTTCAACACATTGTGAGGATAACGATAATGTTAATATACGATAACCATATAAATTCATTCATTGGCCTATACATAAGGCTATGGAAGACCACCGTGACACCATTGCTATCTGATAAAAAGCAGCAGCGTGTTATCATAATACTTTCCGCTATTAAAAAAAATCTGATTGGTATTTTAGAACATGATATGTACATATATAGATATACATCACGCTTGATTCTGGCAGAGATCACAGATCCACATTCGTCCCGATCCTGACAGACCACTTTCGCTCATACATTATCTCATACATCTTCTCATACA